>VMBQ01005314.1:0-66472 GCA_007657795.1 Dreissena rostriformis | reverse complement strand
TCATGTATATTTTCAAATTGTATTTCTGACTCTGTGATATCCAAAAGCTGCTGTATTAGTTGCACTTGGTCGCTTCTCACTGTTTCTCATTTGTAAAGAACGAGTCCTAAACTATTGGTGTAAAATCAAGAGATTACTTAAAGTATTATAGTATTAAATATACTAACTACTGATGATGCTTGAATAAATACTGACAGAACATTGATTTGGCCTGATGACTGTAAAACTACACTTGATTCACTTGGTTTCAGTTATTGGTTGAACCAGTAACATTAAATCGATTGTATTTATATGCTTAAACAAAGAGTCCGTTATCTTTACATTCTTACTTGGTTCAAACAGTCTCAAAGTAAGCTTATATATTGTTAAACAGTATACAAGGAATTATGTTTTGAAACCTACATGACATTTTTAAGATAATAAAACAATATAGAACTGCAATAAATAAATTCCGTTTTTATTCATATCATTTCGAACTAAAAAGACGAAGATTTAATAACATTAGGTAAGTTTATAATGTGCACTACTGATATGATTGAGTCTAAATTTAATTTCCTGTGTTTTGTCCAATTATTTTTGATCTGAGGTCCAAATAAAACATTAATCTTCAATGGAATAACTTTTTCAAAACAAATTAATGTCATGAAAGTCTGTGCAACATATCCTTAAAGTATCAAAGTGTATTTTTGGGATGTTGAAGCGAAACGATTTATTATTCTGTTGCCTCCGGGTTGTTTAAAGTTTCCATAATAATAGATGCGATTGGTTTTGTTATATGTTCTTGTTTGTTATTAAATGTATGTATAAATCTCTAGACATTATTTGCATGCTATGAATTACTTTCCTTTACTTGCAGTTTAATAATCAGAATAAAAGCTGTACATGGTTACCAAGACAATTATCTATATTTCGTTGTGTTGTGCTGCGTATTACTTTTTGTAATAAGTAGATTACCAAGAAGCGGGTATACGCAAAAATCGGCATAATATCAATTATACCAATAATGCCAGTGGACATTCACTTATTTCTTTTATACAGGGATCGTATATTGCCGTCTCTGCGATATGTCTGCTGATAGCGGCAGTCATCATCTCCCTCAACGGTCTGGTAATCTTCGTCTAAACACGACAAAAAGACAACAACAGGCTTCACTTCTTCATATTCCATATTGCTATTGCTGGTAAACTACCTTTTTATGTACACGCATATGATCGGTATAGTATACCAAAACCCATTATTATTTGCATTTAATTGACATCATATTGGATAACTAGTCAAGCATTTAGATGATAAATGATTGTTTCTCGAATTTGTTTATTGACTTCAACTCAGTGGATGACAGTTAAAATGGACATCATTATTCAGAGCCAACGTGTATAAAACATATGCGTAATAGAACTAGTTTCCTTTAGAAGGCTGCTAAAACAACTACAAAAACAGAACAATATCAACATACAATCAGCAAGTGTTAACTGAATAAAATTCACACATAGCGTTTACAATTACTAGTAAACTACTGATTTTTCTTCTGTAATCAACTATTTAAAGGATGCGTGCTTGGCGATGCGGCATTCATCGGTATTCTGCGTAAGGAGTGGAACTTGGGTGACGTCATGTGTCGCATCTGGCACTATTCTATCTTTGTGGTCCTAATTGTGTCCAACAATCTTCTCATCGGAATAAGCGTCGATTGCTTCCTGGCTGTACGATGCCCGCTTAGAGCTATAACTGGAGGTACACTGTGAAGAATACACATACTTTATTGACGTAAAGTATATCATCAATTGTGTAATTGAAGCTTCAAATACAATCATGCCAAAATGTTGAGTGTGCTGCTTGTATGATTGTGTAACTTAAGTGGCATTTGATTGAATGTTTTATAGTTTGGTGGTATACCAATTGAAAGTACTTAGTTGTAAAGATAATGAATATACAGAACTTACAGTCAATACTCATTACCTCAGAATTTGCCATTTGTCGGAAAAATAATCTGTACATGTTTAACATTGCAGAGTACCGTCCATACAAAGCCATAGTTATCTGCTCATGGATACTGGCCATTCCGATTCCTGTGTGGACATTGGCATACTTTGGCACCGTCCTTGATGGTACTAAATATGTGTGTCGTGCTACGTTGACAGACATTGTAAGAAAGGTGCGCATCCCCTTATTCTTATTATTATGTACCAGGAAACCATACTGTTTAACAAAAATTTACACATAATTATATATTGCAGCAATTATATGCAAATACAGGTATGCGCGTTTTGCATACATAAAACAACTGTCTTATAGTTTTTTGTAAACTGTATTAGCAGTAGAACAAATATTGTAAACGATAGCTTGTCTTATATTCAATGCAAGGAGGCTATTGCCTTTACGATACCGGTCAAGGCATACAGCATAACGTAAAGACTCGAGAGACTCAAACAATGAAAGTTGTAGTTATAAATAAATGATGATTATATTATTTCAGCATTACATCACATGCACGCTGCTCCTTGTGTTCTTAATCCCATTCCTCGCTGTCTCCGTCTGTTATGTCGGCATCACGGTTGTCGTGTGGAAGCACTGGCGGGAAAGCAAAAATCTCACCGAAAGCACAGAAATAAACACTACTTTTAAAAGAATATTTATAAACGAAATAGTTGAATATTATTTAAACTAAGCTTGTGCATCTTTCTTATTTGCAACAAGTGAATCCATTTGTTAAGCCTCTCATTTTTTTGTGAATTTATAAGATCCTACTGAATATTTATTTTAATAAATACTATACAACAAATTAAAGTATAAAAATGTAAGTTTAGCCCAGGGAGTTGCCTGAAGACGAATTTCGTTTGACATCGATTTATTAAACAATGACAATCGTCTTCGTCGAACTACAAATTAAAGGAAAAATAAACACATTTAATGACACATCTAAATAGTGATTAAATTTGGTAAATACATATATAAAGAATAATTGGTAGTTCCAGTGTCGTTAATTCGGGGAAGCCATGGTAGATTTCAATCGCGANAATAAGCATTAATAAGTCCAAGTTACAAAATAATGCTAAGGCTCCTCGACGGGGATGAACCCATTTAAAGACAGTACATAATCCTTAAGATTCACTTGCTTCTTGCAGCAATACAAGTTTATGTATAGGTCACTCTTAGTGGATTATGCACTTAACTGCTTTCCCTTTATCATCAAAGGAAATAACATTTGTCTTCACGCCCACCTTTCGGACCATACCGTCTTGATCTGGAATTGTATTTTCAACTACAGCAAGTCTCCACTTATTACGAGGCAAATTTTGATCTCACTTGCAGATTATTCAAATTCTCTTTTCTCCATCGGTTCCAAAACTCATTTGCCAGATACTAGATACGTGTCCACCTTCTTCGAGTATACAGATCAGTTCTTATGAAATTGCGAGGGGCGGAAGGAGGATCTTTGATTTCATAGTCAGCAAGTGATTCGGGGTGAGCGGCTCCGCAGACAAATGATCATTTAAGTTCTCAACCGACAAGGGTCTGCTATTAACAATTGCAGTTACTTCGCATGCAAATGTACGTAAAGCTTCATCGTCAAGTTGACCCCCAAAGTTATGTAAAAGACCCGATAGAATGTTTCGGACAGTGCGTATCTGACGTTCCCAAACCCCACCCAAATGGCTTGGTGATGGCACGCTGGGTTTGAAAACAAAGTTGTCACAACCTTCATTAAGAAGAAAGTCAGTGATGTGATCACTGTTCATTTCTGAAACTGCTTCTCTAAGTTCTCTTTCAGCGCCTACAAAATTTGTTCCTCGGTCAGATCTTAACTGGCGGATTGTTCCCCTTAAAGACAGAAAGCGACGAAGAGCATTTATGAAAGAATGGGTATCTAGTGTGTTTGCTATTTCATTGTGAATAGCACGACAAGTGAAGCATGTGAATAAAACACCGTACCGTTTCAAATCCTTTCTGCCTTCACGAACATAAAAGGGGCCAAAGAAATCTATACCACAATAGGAGAATGGAGGAGCTGTGTCAACTCTGCCGAAGGGCAGATCCGACATTCTTTAATCTTGGAGACGACCACGAAACTTACGACAGACTGTGCAATGATGTTTTTTATCAGAAACGGCAGAACTGCATCCGATTGCCCAGTAACCATTTTCACGTAACTTGTTGGTGGTCATGCCACGCCCTTGGTGTTGAACACGTTCATGGTAATGCCTTATTATAAGCTTAGTTATGCGACACTTGCGAGGTAAAATGACAGGATGTGTAGTACCGTAACTAAATGATGCATTGTTCATGCGACCCCCAACACAAGCGAGGCCGACTTCATCAATGACAGGAGAAAGCCTATACAGACATGAGTCCCTACCGACAGCGGGTAGTTTAACAGAACTTTGACATTGTAGAGAGATGACTTCTTTCTCAAAACTATCGGCTTGGACCATCTTCAAGATCTCTACTTCTGCCTGATGAAGGTCCTCAACTGAGATGCGTTCAAACGTCCGAGATTTAAGTGACTTAAGATTTTGTGTTTCAGACCTTGGCCTTTTTACTCTCCTGTCCATAAGAAGATGTTTGAAACGCAAAAACAGCGCAATTGCAACTTTGGCACGATTCCAATCAGAGAAGAACTACAGTCGCTCAAGAAGGGACGGAAAGGAACCAGAGTTAACAAGTGTTGTTAAGCATTGGGACTTAAGCTCTGGGTCAATATCTGGCAACGAAGAGTAATCTTCACTAACTACTGGAGCAGGAACGCTATCCTTTGCCCAAAGGAAGTTGGGGCCTTTAAACCAGTTGGAATTGACCAACTCAGTAACGGATGCTCCACGAGAAGCAATGTCTGCAACATAATGTTTCGTCTCAACGTATCTCCATTGAGACGGATCAGTAAGGTCTCTTATAAGCTGTACACGGTTTGCAACAAACCCGTGGAATCGCTTAGAATCGTTTGAAATGTATCCCAATACCATTTTGCTGTCTGTCCAAAAGTGTTCAGTTACATGTTCATACGGTAGCTCCTTCTTCAACAGATTACTTACCTTGACTGAAACAGTGGCAGCGGTTAACTCAAGTCTAGGAATTGTCATGGTTTAAAGAGGGGCAGCTCTTGACTTTCCCATCAGGAGTGAACAATGAGTTTTGCTATCGTGATACCGTAGTCGTATGTAAGAGCACTGACCGTATCCGTTGGTACTTGCGTCGGATAAGTGGTGAAACTCCACCTACGCAGCACTGCCAAAATCATCAAGCTTGAAGCAACGTGGGACTTGTACTGTCTTGAGATTGTGTAGATCTTCTCTCCAGCGCTGCCAATGCATGTAAAGTGTATCTGGGACAGGATCGTCCCAGTCAACGTTTTCTGCACACATTTGTTTGAGAATTTGTCTTCATGTTAAGGTTACAGGGGAAATAAGTCCAAGTGGGTCATTAATCGAAGAAACAGTTGAAAAGTATACCTCTCATGGTTAAAGGCTTGTAAGATAAAGTAATTCTGAATTGAAATACATCTGACTCAATACTCCACTGAACACCAATGGTTCTTTCCATGGGTAGTGATTCGGCAAAAATGTCAATATTTGCGAGTCCTTTGGCTCGGTCTTCTATAGGGATATGCTGCAGCACCTCTTTAGAATTACTTGCAAATGTGTGCAGTCTTAAATACCCTTTCTCACAAAGTCTTTGACTACCATGAATCATCTGTGTAGCTTCCTCTACTGTGCTTACCGACTTCAGACCATCATCTTCATAGACATTGCGATGCAGGAAGTCTGCCACATCCTTACCAAATTCAATTTCATAGTCCGTCGCACCTGTTTCGGCACAAAATTAGCACATGCAGGGGAGGACGTAGCACCGAACAGGTGAACACACATACGGAAAGGGACAGGACATGACAATTAAGTGTCTGACCACCAAACAAACTTCAGATAATTACGATGGGTTTGATGAACCATGAACTGGTGAAACATCTGTTCAATGTCACAAACAAATGCGATTTTCTCCATTCGAAAACGGCATAAGACCCCTACTAAGGCATTCGTCAAATCCGGTCCCTGAAAAAGGTGCTTATTCAAGCTTTCACCCTGCAATGCAGCACTTCAATCGAAAACTATTCTCAATTTCCCAGGTGTCTGGGGATGAAATACTCAATGGTGTGGAATATACCATTCACGACCATCTTATACCAATATGTCTGACTCCGTGACTCTCTCTCCGCATGTCCTTGCTGAATAAGATTGTCCATAAATGTACTGACTGCGGTATTCTCCATTGGACACAAGCCGCTTCCGAAGACTACTCAGACGCCTATTTCTTTGTTACAGGGCAGCGAGGGGGATCACCTTTGAAAGGCATGGGCATTGTATAATGACCATTTATCATAGAAATTACCTGACTCCTAAGTTTCATGAATTGTTTATCTTCCTGAGAAGCACTAACACCAGACACGCCTCGATCGAAAAAATCAAGTTCTAACAAACGAACTGCATCTGATGGACCAGTCACCTTAATAGTAGCATGGAAGGAGAAGGACACTCTGCTCATGCTACCAGCCTCAGAAACAAGTGCGGGATGAACTTCACGTGTACAAATGCGATGACTTATACCTATGCAATCGTCAGGGGCATCTAACGTCTGATTTGGATCAACAATACCCACAATGCTCCAGCCAAGATCTGTACGTTGACCGTTAGGTCCGTTTCCAACCGGTGGACTGATCTCCCGTGGCATAAGAGCTCTAGCACAGTTATAGCCAATAAGAAGTCCAAAGTCGCATAATGAAATTGGTATCAAGTAATCTACAATGTCTTCAAGGTGAGGCCAAAGTCTGGCTACATCAGAAGTTGGAATGTGATCTCTGTTTCCAGGTATCGTGTGCCTACAGAAGGCATCTGGGAAAGGAATTCGAAGAGCACTATCAAAACCGCGCACAACCAATCCACGGAGCCCTCTGAGTCTGATTCGTTTGGTTCTCTGCATGCATAGTGGAAAGAACAAGAGAAACGGGTGAACCTGTCACACAAAGAGAAACACAAATGTGTGCGTGAATAAAAGTAGTAGCAGACTGAGTATCGAGCATTGCATAAACCAACACCTCGCGGTCAGGATTGTCACAATTGGATATGTAAACTGGAACGATCATGGAGGTCTTACATTGGGCTCAACGTTGCTCATTTACGCTAGACCGGAATGATTAATTTGAGCACCTACTCCTTTCTGATCCTTTTTGGCATCTGTAGGAGAATGTGTTTTATTTGTCGGAACCGAAGACTCGTGAATAGACGTTGGGTGAAATTTAAAGCAAGTTTCGCATTTTTTCCTGTCCTTAAATCTTTTTGAGATATGACCAACTTTTAAACAGCCAAAACAAAGATTATTATCTTTAGCAAAGGACTTCATCTCATCTATGGTTTTTGCCGGAAATCTACGACAAAGGTAAAGTTCATGGTTGTATTTACACAGAGGACACTGAGTACGAACCGATTTTGGCATACCACTAACGACATCAGTATGCTGATTACCATTAGAACTTGAAAGAAATGAGCGTCCTTTGGGTGGATCATCATTTCTGGGTGGACCTCTATATCTGGGATACTTTTCTGATAAGGGAAACTCTCCTTTTAGGGATTGCAAGGATGTGATAGGGTCACTTNTTCCGAAGACTACTCAGACGCCTATTTCTTTGTTACAGGGCAGCGAGGGGGGTCACCTTTGAAAGGCAGGAGCATTGTATAATGACCATTTATCATAGAAATTCCCTGACTTCTAAGTTTCATGAATTGTTTATCTTCCTGAGAAGCACTAACACCAGACACGCCTCGATCGAAAAAGTTCTAACATACGAACTACATCTGATGGACCAGTCACCTTAATAGTAGCATGGAAGGAGAAGGACACTCTTCTCATGCTAGCAGCCTCAGAAACAAGTGCGGGGTGAACTTCACGTGTACAAATGCGATGACTTATACCTATGCAATCGTCAGGGGCATCTAACGTCTGATTTGGATCAACAATACCCACAATGCTCCAGCCAAGATCTGTACGCTGACCGTTACCAACCGGTGGACTGATCTCCCGTGGCATAAGAGCTCTAGCACAGTTAAAACCAATAAGAAGTCCAAAGTCGCATAATGAAATTGGCATCAAGTAATCTGCAATGTCTTCAAGGTGAGGCCAAAGTCTGGCTACATCAGAAGTTGGAATGTGATCTCTGTTTCCAGGTATCGTGTGCCTACAGAAGGCATCTGGCAAAGGAATTCGAAGAGCACTATCAAAACCGCGCACAACCAAGCCACGGAGCCCTCTGAGTTTGATTCGTTTGGTTCTCTGCATGCATAGTGGAAAGAACAAGAGAAACGGGTGAACCTGTCACACAAAGAGAAACACAAGTGTGTGCGTGAACAAAGGTTGTAGCAGACTGAGTATCGAGCATTGCATAAACCAACACCTCGCGGTCAGGATTGTCACAATTGGATATGTAAACTGGAACGATCATGGAGGTCTTACATTGGGCTCAACGTTGCTCATTTACGCTAGACCGGAATGATTAATTTGAGCACCTACTCCTTTCTGATCCTTTTTGGCACCTGTAGGAGAATGTGTTTTATTTGTCGGAACCGAAGACTCCTGAAGAGACGTTGGGTGAAATTTAAAGCAAGTTTCGCATTTTTTCCTGTCCTTACATCTTTTTGAGATATGACCAACTTTCAAACAGCCAAAACAAAGATTATTATCTTTAGCAAAGGACTTCCTCTCATCTATGGTTTTGGCCGGAAATTTACGACAAAGGTCAAGTTCATGGTTGTATTTACACAGAGGACACTGAGTACGAACCGATTTTGGCATACCACTAACGACATCAGTATGCTGATTACCATTAGAACTTGAAAGAAATGAGCGTCCTTTGGGTGGATCATCATTTCTGGGTGGACCTCTATATCTGGGATACTTTTCTGATAAGGGAACCTCTTCTTTTAGGGATTGCAAGGATGTGATAGGGTCACTTGCGATCTTGGCCTCTTTGTCAAGAAAATCGACAAAAGTCTTGAACTTTGGGAAACCCTTTCCATCTTCCTTCCACTGGTAAACAACCCTAGCCCATCTGGTAACGACCCAATCAGGAAGTTTCGAAATCAACTTTCTGTTCTCACGATCATCATCGAGTATCTGAAGGGTGCTGATCGTCTCCATAGCTGTGTGACACTGTCTTAAAAAGTCAGACAATTTACGAAGACCTGTACCATCTCTGTTTGTAATCTTTGGCCATTTCTCTAAACGCTCTCTAAAGGAGTTGCCAATGACAAAGGGGTCACCGAAGCGTTCATCAAGTAGTCTTTTGGCCTCATCATAAGTTTCATCGCAGGACAAAAAAAAAGTAATTTCAACAGCATCCCTAGCATCACCGGAAAGATTCCTTTTAAGGTAATGAATTATTTCATTTGATGGAATATTCCGACGTTCTATCAGTGTCTGAAATGCTGAAAAACCGTGGGCTTAGGGAGAGGAAGTCTACTAAGACTTACTTGTGCGACAAGGAACTTGCACAATTCGATGACTCCTTGCTGTGCATCATAACTAGGTGCTGGAGCACTCACTGGCTCGGCTTTAAGAGGGACAATGGTACTAGTAGTAGCAAATAGTGGACCTCTAGAAAGAGCCGTAGTGCTAGACGTCGCCAATGCTGGTCTTGTAGGAAGTAAATATTTCAAGTCTGGATAGAACTCTCTAACCATAGGATTCATATGCGAAAAACCACTAGGAGTAGAAGCAGAAGCAATACTACGAGGTAGGTTAAAGTCTCGATCAGATCGGGGATCTAGCTTTATAGAGTGTTCTGTTAATTGAGAAGGTTGACTAATTTTCTGACAGGTAAGTCTCACCAAATCTTAGTCACCATCAATGGAATGGGCTAAACATATTCTTTAGTGAAATGGTCACGATCAATCGGCGGCAGATCCGTGTCTGCTCTAGATCTTGATGGCTGGTTTAAGTCAAATGCAGGCTCATCCATTGCGTCAAGATTAGCTTGGGCCATTTCTAACCGCCTCAGCGCTTTAACTCGATCAAATTCCAATTAAGCTTTGGACTCGACGTCAAGATATAAGATATAGCTTAACTTTCAGTGCAGCTGATTTTGCAGCTAGATCAGATTAACTAGAGGAACGAGGAGCATGTGAAGAGTGTGAGGCCTTACTTGTGTGTGAGGCATCGGAACAAGACCTAAAGTCAACATCATCTGTCCTCATGCCACGAAGAACCTTGGTAACATTCGCTCTAAGTTTTTGATGTTCTACCTCAACGGACTCGTATCTCTTACGAATGGAACTTAATTCGACCGTGTTGTCATATTGCAACTGACTCAAATTGTCGTACTTATTACTTAACTCATTCATGATACTAATCAAGTTGTCCCGTTCATTTGTTATTATAATTTTTTTAATCTTAAGAATCTGACAAAAGAGAATTCAACTGCGACGTGCGACGATGCCAACGCGATATAAGCGACCTTGTGCCACGAACATGATTATCAATTAGCCAAGCTAGACCCTTTTCGGTTGGAATTCTATAACGCTTTTCCAATACTTCACTAGACTCTTTCCCTATATCTGCATTAGGGTTGTCGGCCATTTAAGACTACCTCACAAGAACCAATAAATTAGGAGTACAGGGCGACGATATAAAAAAGTACTCAGACAAAACGTGATCACTAAGTGCTGAAATCTTTTTTAAAGCTAGCAGCACAAACCAGCAAAATCAAGTGTAATACAAATCATTCAAACTTCTCACAATGCCAGTTCAAACTTCAAATTGTAAATTTCAAATAATTTATCCTCTTACTTTTAAAATTCACACTTACTTTTACTTAAGTAATATTTTTCAAGTAAATGTTTGAACAATTACTTCAATGTTAAAAAAATGTAGCTTCAATTGGATCAAGTTAAGTACAGACGTAACAATTCAAAATTGGTAAGCTATAAGTAATTTAGCAAAAATGTAAACAAATTTCGTGATGGAGTTGCATGAGCTTTTCCTGTCTACGTTGCATTTGGTACAGTATACTAAGTAGTAAAGACGTAAATCAAACAAAAACACAAAAATGAAGTCACAAGAGGAAATTTCACAAGAATGTCATATATGTTTCAACAATATACAATCATAAATATACAATCAACAAGATTGTCCAAATGTAAATGTTGACGACGGACGACGCACAAAAGGCGATCACAATAGCTGACCATTACTTTGTGCTCAGGAACTAAAAAAAGGTTGCCAATCAAGTCATGTATAACATAATCTAAGAGTAACATTTATGGAACATCACCAAGAACACTGTCACTGCACAAAGGGTCCCTCATCACGTGTCGTTTCTTCTCCCCGGAAAATCTTGCACACTAAAGACACTCCGTTGTCACCTTCTTCACATTCGCACGACGCTTTTTTCATCGATAGAAAGCAGAAATAGTTCTCGCATCTAGAGATGACAGATCTAAAGGGTGTTCAATTGAATATTCTGATGTTTTATAGTTATTTATTTAGTTTTATTGAATTTTGCACATGCTTGTTAAACTGCTACATGTTACGTTGTTATGATATGTTGGTAAATAGCTATGCATAGCTAATGTTATATTATTGTCATATATGCACTTTCAATAAAATTTGTATTGTATTGTATTGTATAGTATGCGAACGTCTGTGTCTTTCAAAATGATTAATGCAATGTTACACGACCAGTTACCGGGAAAACACCTGTAGAATTATCTTCGGGTTTCTCAAATTAACGCAAAGTTCGGTTTTCCTCAATGGTGAGATATGTAATGGGAAATACGTTACAACCACTATCCTAAGCGAAAGACTTACGTTGTTTATGTCGTTGACTAATCCAATGGAAGACGTATAAAGACCATCGTTGTCCGCTAACATCTGAACGTTGATGTAAAAATGAACCAGAGTTCGACTGTCAGTTTAGCCCGGGGAGTTGACGGAAGACGAATTTCGTTTGACATCGATTTATTAAATTATGACAATCGTCTACGTCGAACTTCAAATTAAAGGAAAAATAAACATATTTAATGACACATCTAAATAGTGATTAAATCTGGTAAATACATATATAAAGAATAATAGGTAATTCCAGTGTCGTTAATTCGGGGAAGCCATGGTAGATTTCAATCGCGAAAACTGATAACATACAACAACTTTGAAGTTGAACGCCGTACGAACAGAAAATGAGACATTTACAATACGACGCTTTACGACGTGATTGTGTTACAAAACTGGCTCGGTACTTTGAGTTAAAACAAATATTGAACAGAAAGTAATTAAAAACAGTTAAATACGCTTGTTTTATCCATCAAAATCACTTTTAAATTGTATATGCTATTACTACGTTATTACACTTTTAATACTCTGTTAGTACATTGTCATAACACTGTTATAACACTGTTATTACAAATCAATATACCGTATATAAATTAAAGACGAATTTCCACTTATTTTTTTTCTCAAAACCGGCATTCCGTTCTTTTATTTTTCAATCAATTGATTGCGTAATGTATGACGTATCTCGTGTGACGTAATTTCTGTGACGAAACACACCAGATTAATTTTGACTCTCTGGATTTTAAGATGGACAAGTCGAACGTGTTAATTTATTTAACTGTAAAATATTTGTTAAAGCTTCGAACGAATCCAAAACGTTTTTCGGATTGTGTGGTTGTAATGCGTAATTGTAAATTTCGAAATTAATAAAATAGCTCGCTTCGATAAAAGTACTGTTTCGTAAACTGTGTTTGGGTCAGAACAAATTAAAGCGTTAATAAAAAATAGTGTGGTTAAAATAAATGTCAAAAACATAGTTTGAGTAACAGAAAATGGAAGTACATACCGCTGTAACTGTATTTATTATTAGGCCTGGATTAAAGTTGTCATTGAGGTAAGCGTGTTTTTAAACCAAATGGCGATGAAGAAATCAATTTTGTTTTGAGTGCAGAAGTGTTAACGACGCCATAAAAGCAAACAAAACTGACGAAGATAACATGGTAATTACATTGGCCCAAGGCTCGCCAAGGCTCGTGGTTCAGATTTTCTAAGCCTCGCAAAATAAACTTCGCTTAATTCGGCACCGACCTAGTATTCACTATATGTACGTTCACATAACTTTAACGATACATTCACACCATGATTATCTCCGGTTGCATGGTCAGTTAAAGATAAATCCATCTGAAAATACGATTTTATTTTTCGATTTGCATATGTGTTTCTTTACTTAAACTATCAAACAGACGACTCAAAATTTGAAATTTAGAACAGCACAATATATGGTTATATTTAAGACAGATTGTATTTAACTTTATTTACACCATTCATGAAACAGGGCGAATGGGTACACTTGTAATTACAGTGTTGAGTCTGTGTGGAGATCGTTTTTTTAGTTCACATAATAGTTTGCTTTAGTGGTGCAAACAGTACACACTCAGGACGGACAAGCTATATCATATAATGATGACATTTTACGGTAGACTAATATACAGGGGAATAGGCTCGACTCTTATTGAGGAAGGGACACAACCAATCTGATAACGTCAGGCAGGGACACAACCAATCTGATAACGTCAGGCAGGGACAAAACCAATCTGATAACGTCAAACGGTGTATTAACACCATCGCGTTTATGATATTTAATGTTTTACACGACTGTTCATGGGTGCAATCAGAAATCAGTTTGTAACGGTTAATGCTTAACGTCTTGATAATTTAAAATGTGAATCAAAAAGCCAAACTTTGTGTTAAGCCATATTTGTATTTGGTTATAAATGAACATATATATCAAAGTACGTTTTCAAATCTTCTGCTCAAATAGGTGTGATAATTGTAAAATTTTCGGCATATGTTTAATAAATAGCATTTCAACAAGTTCCTGTACAAATAACTTTTTTACTTTATGAATGATGAATTTATATATTTCTTATTAATGCGTTACGTCAAGGTCGACGTTCCTTTATATTAGTTTAGTTTTAAAATCAGACCGATGCAGTCGTTTCAGTCACACATTGAATTAATAATATATTTATACTAAAGGTTTCTTTGCTCCCGTTTTGCTGCTAGTGCTTGCGATTTCGATGTTTCTAAAGACAGTCCCCTGAAATACTTGTATAAGGCAATGTAACTAGATTACATAAAGAAAGGAAAACAGATGTGTTTACCTTTAAATTTAACACAGTTTATCCTTTTTTCAAGGACTTGGTATATTTTGAAATGAGAATATACGAAAACCTTATGTTGAAACCTAATCAAATTCATTACGAAAACCTTGTTTATGGCACTTTTTGTTCTTCTAATGGTGAGTGTGTTCATTAAACATAATCTTTAAAGTTGGTAACGAGTAAGTAAGGCATAAGTTTATGTAACATTACTTCAGGACAATTAAATAATTGTTTCACCACTAATTAAACACAACCATAACTTTGGAAATGATACAATCGACTCGATCACGAAGTGAAAAAATTCGGCTTTATTATCGGCTGAATACTCGCCGAATACTCGTTGAATACGATGTTCTTAATTGCATAATGGCGTGGACATGCATTTACACATTATAATCTCCCATACCATTGCAGTGTTTCAGTTTGTTTAAACCATTTCTGATGCACTTTAAGCTAACAGATTTGGAATTTGTAATGGTACGTTAGTATTTTGATTTCTATGATGTGGCTATGTGATGTTATAATCTAGAAAAAGATTTAGGATTTGCATTGGCACTTAAACAATTGTTTCTTTGTAAGAACTGATATAAATTGGACGTTTACATTTAGACTTTATGGATATGTCTTTCAGACACCGCCGTATTGTTGAAGAATTTACAGAACAAACATCGGTGACGTTTAAACTGTGCATTATGAACGAACGGTTTGGCGTTCAAACACCATACGTATAGTACACATAATGAGTTGCAGGAAATGTTTTAACGCGCACTAAGTCTCAGTGCTACCAATAATGATTATTGATTATTATAAGTCAGCTAGAATATGATTGAAAAGTATTACCGCAAGGATATATCTACAGGCGAAGTATGTTACGCACAACATTCATATAAAATAAAACGTGTGTAGATGTGTTGTTTCAAGTAACAACTCTATAGTACATGCATGTTTCCAACAAATGCTTCAGCCACGGTGCTTTAACAAGGAAGACAGTGTTCAGTTTATTTAACGTGGCGATGCACGCTGCAACGCGCATGTTGATAATACATTTACTCGAAAACAGATATTCGAAACACATTCAAAATCCTCAAACATATCCATTGGTATTTGTAATCAATCTGACAAAAGGAGAAGATGTCTGGCCTCGTAATTTATAAGCGGATTAGCGCAATTGTAATTCAACGGCCTACATCATACATATATGGAACCATTAAATGCTGAAGCTACTTTTAATGCATGGTTTTTCATTTGTACATATACCACTTGAAGAAAACGATTGAGCACTTATGAGCACTACAGACTTTAACGCACCAACGCAAAACAACACGTGAATTGCACCCAATATAACCTTCCGAACGCTTTGTGTGTGATTTGGTCTTTCTATGATCTTATTTGTTCATAGAGAATGTATACAAATAAACCAAATCACGTTTAATTTCAACAGTTTGTGCGCAGTAATTTCATGTTCTCCCTTAGCTAGAATAACCTTCATTATTTCAAAACATTTGCAATGGTTATTTTTTTTTTTTAATGCACACAACAATCTCTTCTAGATGAATATCTGTCGAGAAACATTGTGTGAATTATTAAATAAATAACGAAAACATACACAATTACAAGGAAACATACATTTGTGTTGAGTACGCTTACATTAATAACACCGGCAAAGCAAAAAAGAATCGGAATCGTTTTGTAGCATGTGACGCTTCATGTTTATGCACACTATCACACCAGCATGTATTTTCATTTAGAAAATATTTCCCAGAATGTGTGTTGCTGTCACTAGCTCCATTTTTCTTAAGGCATTGGTTTTGAAATTAAATTGACACATATTGAATCGAGCTTTGCTCTATGCAGCGAAAACAAACAAGACGATACATTAATGTTTTATCTTAAGCTGCACACAATTATAAAGATATTGTGTCTACATGATTGAAATGAAACCACATTGGAATTTATAGTAACCATAGAAAAACATATCATTTTCCCAAGAATGCATTATCGTGTTTCAATTGTATGTACCTACTTGCGAACGTAATGTACGACTTAAGTTTGCAATATTAACAACATTTCTGTACCAATTGTTTACTCATGTTAAATGTTTAATCTACTTATTCGTTGCATGGTAGTTTGTTTGACTAATTTGTAGTACAAACAGGTCAAACGTAAATAAACAAATTAAGCTAATGGTAACTTGTGTGTGGCTATAAAATAACATGTACTATACAACTTTTTATCTGCATACAAATAGAAATAGCGTGACAATATTTCAAACACTTGATTCTACTTTATATACAATAGAACAATCTATAGCAACACATTAACTATGCAGCTTCAGCCTGCAAAGCCATGTCATCATCAATACAGGCATTTGGGTTCTTTCCTTAACATAATTTGATGCCATTTCAAACATATATCACCGTATCTATAAAAAAACACACACACAACGCACTGCATACAAACATGAATCTTCAGGCCCCAAGCTTCATTAATTTAGGAGAACAAGCTGGCAGCCACTTGACTGGACAGCTGAATACGCGTTTAAGTAAATGTAATGCCCATAAGAACCAAGCCTAATGAACCAATTGTTGTGCAGACACAATACAATTTAAGTGTTACTGACGGAGTGAATTACATTCAATATCGCCTTAGTTGAGATTGTTAGCCCAATGTGTGTTACAACTGGTTGAAGTCATGTACCGAATAAAGTTAATCGTTGTTGTTGTGCACGTTCTGTTTGGTTTACAAAAAATATCAATGTCTGCTGTACTGCGTTATCTAAATTTCGACAATCGAACACATTGACGTAATACGATTTATGTGCCTACCTTTATGTATGGCAAGGAACCAACGCGACATATACCACAATAAGACATACAATCTATAAAGCTGAAAGCCTCTACAGACTGGAAATATTACAACATTGATGATTTATACGTGAATACGAATTACATCATCCACACAGCACACTATTGTAGTTGTAAAATATACACAAAATAAACTTTCAGCTGCACCAGCAGGAGAGAAACCTTACTATGCAATGCGACCCTTTATCAATGGCAATGAGCCAATGGCCAAACAACGTGGCCGATGACACAATAAGACGTAAATCTACGCTGACAGCCTCTTGAGGCAGGAAATAGTACACCATAAGCCTCTGTATTTGTTCACGTTTAACATGTAAGTACTCGTGTTTTTTACAGATTTTTTGTCGTAACCAACGGACACCCAAACAACTACGAAACGTTTACCACCGAAAACGTCAATCACACTGTATTTCTATTACGTTAGTCTTCCATAAAGAAATATTGCAGACTGCAACAGTGCCTACATACTAACGATATATATACTTATTTGTTTCTTTCAAACGCAATCGGACGAAAGTGAGAGACAATAATTTGTTCAATATTTCATTCGATTATGCTAATCGCATTCGAGATGATTAAACTGCCATTATACATCGATCAAGAAAATGGAGGTGATGATTAATGTAGTTGGGATCAGCATGTCGTGTGGTCGACAAGTTGCGAATCCCAGTGGAGATGTCATTTCTAGCCCAGGAGAAAGCTTAATTTAATCCATCAAATTTATTAATATCAGACAATTACGAACCTGAAGGGATGCAGACAACAGTTAGCATTTGGTGTGCTCTTATTCACAAATCCTGTAAATAGCGGTGGTATAGCATGATGATATACTCGGCGCAGACATGGTTTAAATGATCTTAACGAACGAAGAACATTTTGATGTATGTTAAAAATTTTAATTAATATTCATGTACTCTTAGCACATGAGTTTGCATAACAAATGCCACATTTTCATTTCCATTGTGTTGCCTTTATCGAAACTGAGTTCATCCCTCGGCACGTATTGCCCCATACGTGATAAAGTCAAATACTTTGTTCATCAAAATCGATTCTCAAACGAAAAAGCTGTAAAGGAAGGACCAGTCATATGTAAGCATAATATGGTTGGGGATAATATGGAAACAAATGACATTAAGTTCGCAATAAAATATGATTCATTCTACCTGTATCTGTTATTGTCTGCTTAAGTTTGATTGTTTATGCCTTGAGTTAATTTCTATGTTCAAGTAATTGATGATTTCTAGGCTAGCAATCATTCGGTTTCAACAATATAAAGATAAAACGTTCCCAGATGATGACCACAGTTTTAATAATTGTGATACAGTGATTTAATGTTTGTAAGTATTATCCCGTACTGTATAGGGAATTTGTCTTAAACAGCTGATTCACGAAGAAGTTATGGCTCTTTTTCTATATGAATTATCTGTGTTTGTCTCGTCTTGATATTGTTTTTTAGCACATGCACTGTTATGGTATTTGTTATTTATCATTCATAAACGAAACAACCGAAAAAGTATTAAAAGTACTAAACTGATATGCTATCGTGGCAATGCAATACTATACTAAACTATACATTTCCGGTATATTGTTCATATATTTTTTATTGTATGTCATAAGTGTCTGAGATCTCAGTTGGAAACAAACTTAATATAATATCAATAACTGCTTCGAATATCTCCACTACCGTGAAATGCCCTAACAATATTCGCACGTGGACCCAATTATATCACAGATTAAAACTTGTTATCACATTCGGGTCATTAGGTCCAGAGATCTCGTTAGGAATCGTAAAACAGTTTTAGAAAAGATTTGAATTTCAAAGAAACATCATTGACGCGAAATAAAATCACAATATGCGTATGTTCACCCAGTAGGGATTCATCATACAAAGTTTCATCAAAGGAAGGATTATAATAATCCTGTAGAATGACACAGAAGCGAAAAATTCATCAGAACATAGCTTAGCATTAATCATAGGGCAATCATTCCCGTTTGGATCGGAACATCCACCAAACTACTCGGATGTATGCTATGTAATCAATAAACAGCTTGTACTTGAGCAATGTGCATAAGGCGAGAGATTCTGTATAATCAGCCTTATTGGAACTGAACAAACTGAAATCCATATAATTGTGTGTCATTCCTGTTCCTGTTTACTCCTATAAATCCAAAATGAACTACAGCGCAAACCGTCTTATAACACTTTCAGGATAGGATATTGTACTCAGTTATCAAGGCAAACTATATATCAAATAAGAAACATGTCAAGACAAAATACACATCTGCATATCAAAATGGGATATTACTTCTTCTTATCCCCACGCCTTATGAAATAAATGTGTAACCGTATTTGCATCGAAAAAGGAGATCATATGTTTGAAACAGTTACTTTTAGAGCCAGTTGTTTGCAGTTTTGTTAAACTTTAATACACAACAGACTATTTTGTCCATGCAAATGTCAAGGCGGAAATAGCATCTGCATGGTGTCATCTTATTGGTGACGCGCAACTGTTACCGTGCCATTTGTGTCTGGAGTATTGTGGTTACGCCAGCTTTGATAAGTAGTGTTTATTGTTGTGTTTCACGTAGTCCCTGCATCTATTTGCAAATGACCAATTGAACAAATATAATTCTTGCGGATGGAAACAATGATATGTCTCCTTATAATGTTGCATGAGGTTCATATCTACGTTTATTAAAAGATATTTAGAGTTATCCAATATTATGTTATCCAAGTGATGTGACAATTAACAGCGGAGAGCGCTATAAACAAAAGAGCTATTTTTCAAATCCAAAGCATCTATTCAATATCATTAAGAGATCAGTCTTCCGGATGTTCAACGACGATAATCAATTTAAACATGGTCGTATAATATAAAGCAAAACTATGTAAAATAATTGAATGTGTCCTTTTAATATATTATTTAACGTCACGTTTAATATGTCTTTAATGTTTTGAATGTACGTGGTTTCAAATTAATCTAGATTGTTTCTTGTCGGTGCGGTGTTTCACTTAGTTTGGATGGGCTAATTAATCTCCACTTTTGAAGAAAGGTGATCGACACACATTTCATGTAGTATTTGTACCAAGTTTATTGGTATGTGGACAACTGTACTGCATACGTTAGTCTGAATGCATAACACTTTCTCATAATTTCTAAATAAATATGCAATGCATTTAAATAAAGCTATTTACGGTGGTCTTGTATCTAACGATGCACACATGTCGAATCAGACTGAATAATTTATTATCTCGTGAATATATCTGGAATAACGATATACACACATACATTGAATTTATCTTTTGTTTGAAATCGAACCTTTTTATGTTGTTGTGTTCAATAGACGCATATTTGTAATGGATTATTTCATTATTCTTATACGATGGAAGGGTATCAGGTGAAGAAGATGCAAACACGTAGGTTTGAGATATATTGGCATTAAACAGTGTTATAAGATAAACAATGAAAACTGTGACAACGTGCCTTACAATACGAACATAATTGTGCACGTTAGTGTCCACCATATTCCGTATTCACGTATGTCAAATATTTGTACCATGAAATACATTGTGCAGGTATTGTTTCCCGGTTACTTTCTGACACATACTGGTTCTGAAAATAAAAACAAAACAGCAGAGAGCATGCTTTATGCAAGAATTGTATTGAACCTAACCCTTACACAAATCACACATTGTTCCCACGTGTTTCTTCTGTTCTACTGAATATTAGTGTTATAATGTGTCTGCTCCTTACTTGCATAATTAACAGGGTGCACATAAGGTTAGTTATATATTCGGCATAACATATGATCTAAATGTACTTCATACATTTTTCGGGTTTTGATTGACGGATTCGGATCTTATATAGTTAAAACATTAATTTTAACTTTGTCTTCACTTATGTCAGTTTTCTGTAAAATCCAACAATTATTAGTTAAATGGATTCAACCTATTTAGATATCTCTTTTGCGCTACAATGTCATCGAATCTTGAACCGTATTTGCCTCACGGAATGAGGATAATATATAAGCCTCCACTGACGTACGAAATACTTTATTCATTGAGCGAGCCAGATTTTCCATAAATGTGGGTTTAAAATAAATCAAGGAAAAATATCGAATATGATTTCTTTTTTGCTTATCATCGGTTTGAAAGACCGCAATATCAATATGACTTCAAAGTTTTATCATTTGTCTGTATTTTGTTAAAATACACTGTAAGAGTACGCTATTTTAGCATGGCTTGCTGTTGATTCTCCCAGGAAATGTCGATTGTTTCCGTAATGTATCACGAAAAATATGACGCGTTAGCTCTGGGCATTGTCGAACGGCGCGGTCGCCTAAGTACAAGGGATAATGTGTATTCAGAGCATTATTAATCAAATATTCAAAAGTCTAACCTAGTAAACTATTTCCGTTCTACTGGGTGAGTATGTATATATTGGCGGGATTAATTGTAGTTCGATAGATAAAGGAATGTGTCTTTTTCGTCCACTGAGGTTGTCTAGGATTCTTATATTATTGTATGCATTTTGGAATGAATGTCTCTCGTAATTCCATCCCGAGTAATCTAGTAATATCTATGCCACAAATCTATGTTTTCGCTGTGATCCTATTTATTTTATGTACACAAGTGAGACGAAAATGTAGCTTTTATGTATGTATGTGTTCCGGTCATATACAAATTGTGCTTGCGTGCACACACTTAGGAAAACAGGAATTGTAATGTGTGCTATATTATAAAGTTACGCCACTGATGCGTGTAAGTTCTATAAACTTAATAGACGCGTCAGCATAATACATAACGCAAGTTAATCGTAAATCGGTATCACAAGATTATAACTAGATGTATGTAGTCTGATGATCCGAAGTGTTACGAGAACATTGCACTTATGCAAGTTCAAATCGATTGAATATGAATATGTCTGTTATACTGAACAGTACGCATGACCTTTAATAAACTATTTAGAGGAGTATCCACAAGGCCGGAATACAAGCAGAATGTCCATTCATCAGACAATGTTCTCTCTTACGTTATGTTAATTATACGCCAGCAGGACCAGTTCTGTCTTTTACCATAAACATAACTATGGCAATTTCTCTGATTCGTTGTAAAACTCGAATATATGCTGATGTGACACGGACGAAATTTAATTAAAAAGTCTATGACTTTTAAAATTCCCGAAATGAGGCAAGTTCTTAATTTGAAAAAAATAAAATAATTGCAAATTATAACGCATACAACTTACATAATGTAGTGGACAAATAGAGTATGTATTCTAAGATAAAATTCGTTTCACAATGCTTGGCCTGTTCGTTCGGCCCAATTTATGTTGACATTTTGACGTCATAATTGTAGTGTCGGTATCCATTGGTCGGACAGCTTAATCAAGCGTGATTGCAGAGTTTGTTAAAGCCATATCTACAACCACAAATAATTGTACAGTAACATTAATTTCAAATGCGTATTCTGACTTATGACTCTCACTAACAACAAGAGTATATACGATTATTTTAGTTCAATGTATGGTAAGTTTTTTAGTCAAATGACGAGACCATTGGTGTGCAATCAAACTGAAAAATGGCATGCAGGTTTCGAGAGGACTCGCGGCCTTTTTGAATGGATTACACGGCTGCACAACCCCAGCTATAGGGTCACAACGTGAAGGTTATGCATTCGATTCGTGACATGAACTCTTCACAGACGCAATTGCATGAGGACCAATGCAAATATGAATCCAATTTTATCCATGCAGCGTTTATATGGAAGTATGGCTAAGACAGAAATGTTAATGTATTGGTTTGCCTATCAAACAGTGCACAGGAGGCAACTTCGACATCTTTTTGAGTACAAGAAAATTATGTCGAAGAAACGGGAAATAATTTGGTGTTTCAATATGACTCTGAAATAACATCTAAGACGCGTGTGCTATTCACATTTCTCTTAATTCTGAGCGCAGTAATAACAGTGGCAGAACAATTTCGAAATGTATTTCAATATATAAATTACATATCAACTTATTTTCGAGAAAGTGTTGTGATTTTTGGCACTTTGTAAAGTAAACGACAGAAATCCTTTCGACTATTGCGATTGCGTTTCGCTTATTGCATCTTTTTTGAGTTCTGGACAGAGGGTATGGTTCGGTGTGAAAAAAAGTTCCAGTAAATCATTATTTATTGGGATATCTAATTACATGGATGTATAGTTTACTTGATAATGTACATATCAATAACGTTCGAATATGATGCCCCAGTGAGCGTATGATGCACCACGTCCGAGTTTGATGAACCCATTTCGAATATGATGAGCCAGTCCGAGTATGAAGAATCAAGTCCGAGTATGATGAAGCCAGTCCGCGTATGATGAATCCAGTCCGAGTATGATGAATCCAGTCGAGTATGATGCATCAATTCCAAGTATGATTACTCCAGTACGAGAATGATGGATCAAGTCCGATTATGATAAATCAAGTCCGAGTATGATGAATCCAGTCCGAGCCCAGTCCGAGTATGATGAATCCAGTCCGAGTATGATGCACCCAGTCCGAGTATGATGAACCCAGTTTGAGTATGATGAACCCATTCCGAGTATGATGCCCCACGTCCCAGTATGATGAATCCAGTCCGAGTATGATGAACCCATTCCGAGTATGATGCCCCACGTCCGAGTATGATAAACCCATTCCGAGTTGATGAATCCAGTTCGAGTATGATGAACCCAGTCCGAGTATGATGAACCCAGTTTGAGTATGATGAACCCATTCCGAGTATAATGAACCCTGTCCGAGTATGATGAATCCAGTCCGAGTATGATGAACCAAGTTCGAGTATGATGAACCCAATCCGAGTATGATGAACCCAGACCGAGTATGATGAACCCAGTCCGACTATGATGAACCCAATCCGAGTATGATGAACCCAGTCCGAGTATGATGAACCCAGTCCGAGTATGATGAACCCAACCAGAGTATGATGAACCCAGTCCGAGTATGATGAACCCAGTACGAGTATGATGAACCCTGTCTGAGTATGATGAACCCATTCTGATTTTGATGAACGCCGTCCGAGTATGATGAACCCAATCCGAGTATGATGAACCCAGTCCGAGTATGATGAACCAAGTCGAGTATGATGAACCCATTCCGAGAATGATGACCCCAGTCCGAGTATGATGAACCCAGTCCGAGTATAATGAACCCAGTCCGAGTATGATGAACCCAGTCCGAATATAATGAACCCAGTCTGAGTATGATGAACCTAGTCCGAGTTTGATGAACCCAGTCCGAGTATAATGAACCCAGTCTGAGTAAGATAAACCCAGTTCGAGTATAATGTACCCCGTCCGAGTATGATGAACCCAGTCCGAGTATGATGAAACCAGTCCGAGTATGATGAGCCCTGTCCGAGTATGATGAATCAAGTCCGAATATGACATATCATGTCCGATGATGATGCAGGAAGTCCGAGTATTATGTACACATGCTTATAATAATGCACCCATCCAAAGTATGATGCATCCAGTGCGAGTATGATGCACAGAGTTCGAGTATGATGCACACAACCCAAGTTTGATGCACTCAGTCCGAGTAAAATTCACCAAATCCGCGTAAGATATACCCCATACGACTATAATGCAGTCAGTCCGAGTATAATACATCCAGCCCAAGCATAATGCACCAAGTACGAGTATGATGCACCAAGTCCGAACATTATGTCCCCGTCCGCGTACAATGCGTCTTGTCCGAGTATTATGCATATAGTCCGAAGATGATTGCAACCATTCCTAGTATAATAAACCCAGTCAGAGTTTGATCAACCCAGTACAAGTATAATGCACAAAACCAATGTTTAATTCATTTAGTCCGAGTATAATGCACCTCGTCCGAGTATGATATATACTGTCCGAGTTTAATGCACCTTGACCGCGCATACTGTTCTCAGTTGGAGTATGATGAATATAGCCCTAGTATAATGCACCCAACCCGAGTATGATGCTGATAATTACAGATTGATGCTGATTGATAATTCGAGTAGGATGCTAATTATCCGAGTATAATAAAACCAGGTCAGAATATGATGCACCAAGTCCGAGTATAATGCATGTAGTCCGACTAGATGATGCATCGAGTCCGAATATGATGTGCCCCGTCCGAGTATGACGACCTGTCCTAAATTATTTCACCCAGTCCGCAAATTTGCAATAAGTCGAATTTGAGGAACTTGGTCCGAGTATGATACACCCTGTTTGAGTATGATGCACCAAGCCCGCGTATGACGCACCAATCCCAATATATTGCACAATATATTGCACCTAGTCCAAAATTAATACAATAAATCGAATTTCACGCACTTAATCCAATTATGATGCACCCAGCCCGAGTATGATGCACATAGTCATAGTATACTGCACCCAGTCCGAGTATGATGCACCCAGTCCGAGTATGATGCACCCAATCCGAGTATAATGCACATATACATAGTATAATGCACCCAGTCCGAGTATGATACACTCAGTCCGAGTATGATATACTAAGTCCGAGTATGATACACCCTGTCAGAGTATGATGCACATTATCATAGTATGATTCACCAAGTCCGATTATAATGAACCCAGTCCGAGTATGATACACATAGTCATAGTATACTGCACCCAGTCCGAATATGATACACTCAGTCCGAGTATGATACACTCAGTCCGAGTATGATACACTCAGTCCGAGTATGATACACCCAGTCCGAGTATGATGCACATAGTCATAGCATACTGCACCCAGTCCGAGTATGATACACTCAGTCCGAGAATGATACACCCTGTGCGAGTATGATGCACATTATCATAGTATTATTCTCCATTTCCGAGTATAATGAACCCAGTCCGAGTATAATGCACCCAGTCCGAGTATGATGCACATAGTCATACTATAATGCACCCAGTCCGAGTATAATTCACCCAGTTCAAATATGATACACCCATTCTGATTATGATACACATAGTAATAGTATACTGCACCCAGTCAGAGTGTGATGCACCCAGTCCGAGTATGATACACCCAGTCCGAAAATGATGCATCCAGTCTGAGTATGGTGCACATAGTCATAGTATACTGCACCCAGTCCGAATATGATGCACCCAGTCCAAGTATGATGCACCCAGTCCGTGTATGATGCACATCGTCATAGTATAATGCACCCAGTCCGAGTACGATGCACCCAGTCCGAGTATGTTGGACATAGTCATAGTATAATGCAACCAGTCCGAGTATGATGTACCCAGTCCTGGTATGATGCACCCAGTCCTGGTATGATGCACCCAGTCCGAGTATGATGTACCCAGTCCGAGTATGATACACCCAGTCCGAGTATGATCACCCAGTCCGAGTATGATACACCCAGTCCGAGTATGATACACCCAGTCCGAGTATGATTCACCAAGCCCGAGTATGATGCCCATAGTCATAGTAATACTATAATGCACCCAGTCTTAGTATGGTGCACACAATCCGAGTATGATGCAACTATTCCGAATATGATGCACACAGTCTGAGTATGATTCATCCACTTCAATTATGATGCATCCAGTCCGAGTATGATGTACTCAGTCCTAATATGATACACCCAGTTCTTATTTGATGCAACTAGTTCGAGTATGATGCACACAGTCCGCGTATGATGCACCGAGTCCGAATATGATGCACCTAGTCTGAGTATGATGCACCACGTCAGAGTATAATGCACCCCGTCCGAGTACGATGCACCCTGTCCGTGTATAAAAAAGTTAACCGTTAACGTGAAGCTTTTCATCTACATGTTTGTACCGATTTGACAAATCTATTGTAACAAGTACATTTAGTTAATAAGAGTGAAGAGGTCGTGTCAATACTTAAAGTACAGGGATAGATTGTTTTTAGAAACAGTCTTCAACCCCAAACTAGAAGAAAACGATAATGCGACGATCAAGTAAATGTGACATTATTACCATCAACAAAGCACGTGTAAAATCAATAGACATATCTGCAATCGCAATCTCGCAGTTGGACGCACCGGGGATGGGATGACCGAAATCAGGTTGTTCCATGCTTTCCGGTGAATTCTTTCTTGGCAGTATTCACCTTTTATATGTTTGTAATATAAAACCTGTGTAATCACTGTGTTTCAAATAACAATAAGGATTCACAATTAAAATATACACATTTATACTTTATTTCCTTTTAAAAATAATGTGTAAATTAAATGAAAAAAACAAGCATAAATTTCGCTGTTTATTACAATATTGTTAAGATATACTTTACTATACATTATATCGTTTACTAGTGAGCAAAGACTTATTACTTACGTATTGTTGTCCAAACCGCATACATCCGTAACTATCTTTATTATTATCTGCGTATGCTTTTAAAACTGTTTTCATATCTTAAATTGTGTGTAAATAATTTCCTTTATAAATTAAATAAGTTAATTCAAAGGTAATGTACTATATTTGTCTAATTCTGCTTGACATGACCTACGGCGCGATGTCCATTCCCGACGACATTCACTTTGCCAGTCATTTCAAATCTAATCTATTCGTGCCTTCAATTCACTTATTCCAAAAAGAACATTTAGGTCCTACTGAATAAACAAGGAAGCAAATACCACACTCAAATGTATTGTAATTCACTGATTGAACGTAAGGCAGAATAAATTGCCTGGACGATTTGAATGCAATAGGAATTACCAAGTGTATTTAGCTATCAAGAGTTATCAATTGCTAGATGAAATACATTGTTGAAGTTATTGTAACTAAGCGAATTTTAAGCCTATTTAATCCCGTAAATATTCCTGTCTTCATTTAGGATGGCCTTGAGGTAGATTTGTCTGGTAACTGATATACATTAATGATTGCCAATGATGTTGTAGTGGTGATGATTACTAGGTACTTAAATCACAACTTGTTAACGATTTGAACGTCAACCGGATGTTGTAATTTCAATTATAGTGAACACACATTTAAATACATGATGACTGCCAATTTTTTACATACGAACATTTCTTTAATATATATATATATCGGTAGAACATACGATTTGTTGAAGTCAGCATTTGTAAACATGTATATTAACGTCTATTAACTAATGACCTTCATGAGTTATCTTTCTGTAATCAGATGGTTGTTCAGGGTTCGTATAATTCCTAGTTATCTCATCGATTGTTAATCTGTGCACTTTAAGGAATATTTTGCGAACAGTTCGTTTTCTCAAGTTGTGCTCCTCATTTTATCATTAAACGAATCTCAATTGGTTCTGTGTTAAGAGTACACTTTATGCGGTCGTAATCAACCAAACATTGTTTATGTGATTGAACGGCGTTAATCCGGAGGAATTACGTGAAGAGGAAACTTTTAAAACCTTGACATGGAAACGACAATACCTAAACCAGTCTTCATTCGTGTAATTGAAATTGAAAACGGGGGATAGAGGTAAAGGTGTATGTTTGTACCTTTTGATATTGAATTTCAAATACAAATGCCTTAAGGCTATCATATTTTGACTATGCAAAATCTTCCTCCTTCTCCTCCTCATCCTCCTCCTCCTCATCATCATCATCATCATCATCAACACCATCATCATCATCATCACCATCATCATTATCATAATCATTATCAAAATCATTATCATTATCATCATCACCAGCAGCAGCATCAGCAGCATCAGTTTTATCAGCAACATTATCATAATATCCATAATAATCAACGAGAACAGCATAATCATTATCTTAAGTATCATCATTATCATCATTTTCATCTTCATCATCATCATCATCATCCCCATCGTCATCATAATCAAGATCGTCTTTATCATTGCAATTTGCAGCCTAATCATCCTATTCACCATTACAATTACAACCATTAATTNACGTGTTTCACTGCAAGTTCTTTTTCTTTATTGTCCATGGCCGGTGTTAAATAAGCCACTCAATATAATTAATTCATTGCCGCTCTTACATTCGGGTACATGCTTATTTGTATTCACCGAAACCAAACGTATTAATTTATCATTCGATGCTCGAACTAATGGCTGACACAACATGGAATTAAAGTGTGGTGAATGTTAAGCCATGTACATAAATAAGTCATTTTGTACATTGTCAAAACTAGTAACCTATACAGTATGGTAATTGCTAATGACATAAATTAATACGGTATGTTAAAACGCAAAGTCTCCGGATTACTGATAGTTCTTTACAATCATAAGTCTACGTTTGAACTCAGCCATACAGTTGCATGAGCTTTCAATCCTTTGTGTGCATTCATGAATCTTCCGATAAACGTTATTGAATTCGGCAAATGTCACACATTTTGGAAATTCAATATCTATAATATTATATAACATGTCAGATGTGGAGTACATTTATAAATGTGTTCATCCGGACAATGGTTGAATACTATTTGCTATGCGTATATGTTATATATATCGAACGATGTTGTTCAAACGCATTTTTTAATAAGCAAGCGTTGTAGATATTTACAAGTTTGAATAGTATACGATTCATGACGTGGTGTTTTTTTGTTTAATTCCATGTTTCTAAGCCACACGATTGAGAATGAAACACAACTTAATTATTTGTTGTAAAGACATATTGCTACGTATGTTTAAAGGTCATGCACAAATATAAAGAAGATACATTACGTTTACCAAATCCCAGTTAATATTGTCAAACCTCTTAATTAAAGTCTTGTGTTGACACATGATGGATTGCCAATTTACTTTCCGGAAGGTCAAGCCATTGCAAACACATGTTCCAGATGATTCTTGTTACAAATGACCTCATTTGTCGCCATCGGCGTATTCTCACGAGAAAAGTTACACATTACAACGTGGTGATCGTATCTTGAGGTGGAAAATGAAAAGTGTAACAATGAATAAATTATGAAAGTTCAAGAAATGGCTTCACAGAGGAAAACGATAGAATTCGAAATGCGCGATGTTTATTTGAAATAAACATTTTGCCAAATATGTATTCCTATGTAATATAGTGTGTTCTAAAATATGATGCTATAAATTAGTTGAATTCATATTGGCCTTGTTTTTGAAACGACGACAGCTGTAAAAATTCATCATTCTTTTATTGAAGTATTGAAATTAGTTGGATATACGCCCATGTGTTAATGTATTCTTCTACTTATGTTTTAATATGTCCGATTGATGACCATTTAAGCCAAATGTAGCTATGTCAATACTCGCATTGTACCAAATGTTCCTTTTGCGTGAAGTGAATTTCAACATCCATTAAAAAAGTATACTGTTGTCAGGAACGCCTTATTCGTTGTTGAAAATATAATTAACTGACGTGAAATAGTTATCTAGGCTTATCTTAAGTGAAATGTACCCTAGTATAATGTAGACAAAACCACATTATAATACAGATGCATCCTGAATAATTTAGGAACTGGCTTGCTAATTGTGGGATATGCTTTGTTGTTGATCTTGTAACCATTTACATACAGCTTAAGACTATAAACCTCATTCAGCCAAGTGTTATTCAAAGAGTATAATACTAAGTCAAATAAAACATCTACTTTGATATTATGTATCCAAGTGTTTTAATTTATTTTCGACAAAAGAACGCACCAGTATGAATATTTTAGAACAACATCAGTCGATTGAATTAACAAGTATAACATTTTAAGAATATGTTATATATATATATAATCGGACTAGCGTGCATAACATGCGATATAATCTAAATGTACTTCATAAATGTTTCGGGTTTTGATTGACGGATTCGGATCTAATATAGTTATAACAATTATTTTACTTTGTCTTCACTTATGTCAGTTTTCTGTAAAATCTAACAAGTATTAGTTAAATGGATTTAACCAATTTAGATATCACTTTTGAGCTACAATGTCATCGAATCTTGAAACGTATTTGCCTCACGAAATGAGGATTATATATAACCCTCCACTGACGTACGAAATACTTTATCCATTGAGCGACCCAGATTTTCCATAAGTGTGGGTCTAAAATAAATCAAGGAATAACGAATATGATTTCTTTTTTGCTTATCATCGGTTCAAAAGACCGACATATTAATATGACTTCAACAATTTATCATTTGTATGTATTTTGTAAATTATAGTGTGAAACTAAAATAAACTGTTGGAGTACGCTATTTTAGCATGGCTTGCTGTCCATTCTCCCAGGAAATGTCGACTGTTTCCGTAATGTATCGCGAAACATATGACGCGTTATCTCTGGGCATTGTCGAACGGCGCGATCTCTTAAGTACAAGGGACAATGCTGTATTCAGAGCATAATAATCAAATATTCTAACCTAGTAAACAAGTTCCGTTCTACTGCTTCAGTATGTACTTATTGGCGGGATTAATTGTATTTCGATTGATTAAGGAATGTGTCCTCTTCGTCCACTGAGGTCGTCTAAGATTCTTATATTATTGTATGTATTTTGGAATGATTGTCTCTCATAATTCCATCCCGAGTTGTCTAGAAATATCTATGCCATAAATCTATGTTTTCGCTGTGAACCTATTCATTTTATGTACACAGGTGAGACGAAAATGTAGCTTTTATTTATGTATGTGTTCCTATCCTATACAAATTGTGCGTGCGTGCACACACTTAGGAAAACAGGAATTTTAATGTGTGCTATATTATATAATTATGCCACTGATGCGTGTAAGTTCTATGCACATAATAGACGCGTCAGCATAATAAATAACGCAAATTAATCGTAAATCGGTATCACAAGATTATATCTAGATGTATGTAGTCTGATGATCCTAAGTGTTACGAGAACATTGCACTTCTGCAATTTCAAATCGATTGAATATGAATATGTCTCTTATACTGAACAACATGCATGACCTTTAATCAACTATTTAGAGCAGTATCCACAAGGCCGGAATACAAGCAGAATGTCCATTCATCAGACAATGTTCTCTCTTACGTTATGTTAATTATACGCCAGCAGGAACAGTTCTTTCTTTTTCCTTAAACATAACTATGGCAACTTCCCTGATCCGTTGTTTTACTCGAATATATGCTGATGTGACACAGACAAAATGTAATTTAAGAGTCTATGACTTTAAAAATTCCCTAAATGGGGCAAGTTCTTAATTTAAAAAAAAGCAAAATATAACGCATACAACTTACATTATGTAGTAGACAAATAGAGTTTGTATTCTAAGATAAATCTCATTTCACAATCCGTGGCCTGTTCGTTCGGCCTAATATATGTTTACATGTTGACGTCATAATTGTAGTGTCGGTATCCATTGGTCGGACAGCTTAATTATCAAGCATGATTGCAGAGTTTGTTAAAGCCATATCTACAACCATTAATAATTGTACAGTAGCATTGATTTCAAATGCGTATTCTGACTAAAGACTCTCACTAACAACCAGAGTATTTACGATAATGTTAGTTCAACGAATGGTAAGTTTTGTAGTACAAATGACGAGACCATTAGTGAGCAATCAAACTGACAAATGGCATGCAGATTTCGAGAGGACTCGCGGCCTTTTTGAATGGATAACACGGCTGCACAACCCCAGCTATAGGGTCACAACGTGTAGGTTAAGCCTTCGATTCGTGACAAAAACTTATCACAGACGCAATTGCATGGGGACCAATGCAAATATTAATCCAATTGAACCCATACAGCGTTTATTGGTTTGCCTATCAAACAGTGCATAGGAGGCAACTTCGACATTTTTTTCTTCTTGAGTACAAGAAAGTTATGTCGAGGAAACGGAACATAATTTGGTGTTTCAATATGACTCTGAAATAACATCTAAGACGCGTGTGCTTTTCACATTTCGCCTAATTCTGGCCGCAGTAATAACAGTGGAAGACCAATTTAGAAATGTATTTCAGGATATAAATTACATAGCAACTTATTTTCGAGAAATTGTTGTGATTTTTGGCACTTTGTATAGTAAACAACAGAAATCCTTTCGATTATTGCGATTGCGTTTGGCCTATTGCATCGTTTTCTAGTTCTGAACAGAGGGTATGGTTCGGTGTGAATCAAAGTGCCAGTAAATCATTATTTATTGGGATATCAAATTTAATGAATGTGTAGATTACATGATAATGTAAATATCAATAATGTTCCAATATGATGCCCCATTGCGCGTATGATGCACCACGTCCGAGTATGATGAACCCATTCCGAGTATGATTAATCCAGTCCGAGTATTATGAACCCAGTTTGAGTATGATGAACCCAGTCCGAGTATGATGACCCCAGTCCGAGTATGATGAACCCAGTCCGAGTATGATAAACCCAGTCCGAGTATGATAAACCCAGTCCGAGTATGATGATCCCAGTCCGAGTTTGATGAACCTAGTCCGAGTATGATGAGCCCAGTCCGAGTATGATGAACCCAGTCCGAGTAAGATGAACCCAGTCCGAGAATGATGAACTCAGTCCGAGTATGATGAACCCAGTCCGAGTATGATGAACCCAGTCCGAGTATGATGAACCCATTGTAGGTATGATGAACCCAGTCCGAGTATGATGAACCCAGTCTGAGTAAGATGAACCTAGTCCGAGTATCATGAACCGAGTCTGAGTATGATGAAACCAGTCCGAGTATGATGAATCCAGTCCGAATATGACATATCATGTCCGATGATGATGCAGGAAGTCCGAGTATGATGTACGCATTCTTATAATAATGCACCCATCCAAAGTAAGATGCATCCGGTGCGAGTATGATGCACACAATCCAAGTGTGATGCACCCAGTCCGAGTTTGATGAACTCAGTACAAGTATAATGCACAAAGCCAATGTTTAATTCATTCATTCCGAGTATAATGCAACCCGTCCGAGTATGATATAAACTGTCCGAGTTTAATGCACCTTGACCGCGCATAATGTTCTCATTTGGAGTATGATGAATATAGCCGGAGTATAAAGCACGCAGTCCGAGTATGATGCTGATAATTACAGATTGATGCTGATTGATGATTCGAGAAGGATGCTAATTATCCGAGTATAATACACCCAGTCCGAATATAATGCACCTGTCCGAGTATAATGTATGTAGTCCGACTAGATGATGCATCGAGTCCGAATATGATGCGCCCCGTCCGAGTATGACGACCAGTCCCAATTTTTTTCACTCAGTCCGAACCTTTTGCAATAAGTCGAATGTGAGGCACTTAGTCCGAGTATGATACAATCTGTCTGAGTATGATGCACCCAGCCCGAGTATGACGCACCAGCCCAAATATATTGCACCAAGTCCGAAAATAATGCAATACATCGAATTTGACGCACTAAGTTCAAGTATGATGCACCCAGCCCGAGTGTGATGCACATAGTCATTGTATACTGCACCCAGTCCGAGTATGATGCACCCAGTCCGAGAATAATGCACATAGTCATAGTATACTGCACCCAGTCCGAGTATAATGCACCCAGTCCGAGTATGATGCACATTGTCATAGTATAATGCACCCAGTCCTAGTGTGATACACCCAGTCCGAGTTTGATACACCCTGTCCGAGTATGATGGACATAATCATAGTATGTTGCACCAAGTCCGAGTATAATGCACCCAATCCGAGTACAATGCACCCAATCCGAGTACAATGCACCCAGTCCGAGTATAATGCACCCAGTCCGAGTATGATGCACATAGTCATACTATAATGCACCCGGTCCGATTATAATGCACCCAGTCCGAGTATGATACACCCAGTCCGAGTATGATGCACCCAGTCCGAGTATAATTCACCCAATCCGAATATGATACACCCAGTCCGATTTTGATACACATAGTCATAGTATACTGCACCCAGTCCGAGTATGATGCACCCAGTCCGAGTATAATACACCCAGTCCGAGAATAATGCATCCAGACTGAGTATGATGCACAAAGTAGACTGCACCCAGTCCGAGTATGATGCACCCAGTCCGAGTATGATGCACCTAGTCCGAGTATGATGCACATAGTCATGGTATAATGCACCCAGTCCGAGTATGGTGCACCCAGTCCGAGTATGATACACCCTGTCCGAGTATGAGGCACCCAGTCCGAGTATTATACACCCAGTCCGAGCATGATTCACCCATCCCGAGTAGGATACACATAGTCATAGTAAAACTTTAATGCACCCTGTCCGAGTATGATGCATACAGTCTGAGTATGATTCACCCAGTCCGACTATAATGCACCCAGTCTCAGTATTGTGCACACAGTCCGAGTATGATGCAACTAATCCGAATAAGGTGCACACAGTCTGAGTATAATTCATCCACTTCGATTATGATGTACCCAGTCCGAGTATGATGTACTCAGTCCTAATAGGATACATCCAGTCCTTATATGATGAAACTATCCCGAGTATGATGCACCCAGTCCGCGTATGATGCACCCGTTCCGAATATGATGCACCTAGTCTGAGTATGATGCACCACGTCCGAGTATAATGTACCTCGTCCGAGTACGATGAACCCTCTCCGAGTATAAAAAAATTAACCGTTAACGCGGAGCGTTTCATCTACATGTTTGTACCGATTTGACAAAACTAGTGTAACAAGTACATTTAGTTAATAAGAGTGAAGAGGTCGTGTCGTTACTATGAAGTACAGGGATAGATTATTTAAAAAAAAGTCTTAAACCCCAAACTAGAAGAAAACGATTATGCGACGATCAAGTAAATTTGACATTATTACAATCAACAAGGCACGTGTAAAATCAATACACATATCTGCAATCGCGATCTCGCAGTTGGGCGCACCGGGGTCGGGATGACCGAAATCAGGTCGTTCCCTGCTTTCCGCTCATCGGTGAATTCTTTCTTTGCATTATTCACCTTTTATATGTTTGTAATACAAATACTGTGTAATCACTGTGTTTCAAATAACAATAGGGATTCACAATTAAAATATACACATTAATAGTTTATTTACTTTTAAAAATAATCTGTAAATTAAATGAAAAACAAGCATAAATTTCGCTGTTTATTACAACATTGTTAAGGTATACTATGATATACATTTTATCGTTTACTAGTGATCAAAGACGTATTACTTACGTATTGTTATTTAAACCGCATACATTCGTAACTAGCTTAATTATTATATGCGAATGCTTTTGAATCTGTTTTCATATCTTAAATTGTGTGTACATAATTTCCTTTATAAATTAAAAAAGTAAATTTTAAGGTAATGTACTATATTTGTCTAATTCTGCTTGACATGACATACGGCGCGAGGTCTATTCCCGACGACATTCACTTTGCCATTCATTTCAAATATAATATATTCGTGACTTTAATGCACTAATTATGAAAAGAACATTTAGGTCCTACTAAATAAACAAGGAAGCAAGTTCCACACTCAAATGTATTGTAATTCACTGATTGAACGTAAGGCAGAATAAATTGTCTGGACGATTTGAATGCAATAGGAATTACCAAGTGTATTTAGCTATCAAGAGTTATCAATTGCTAGATGAAATAAATTGTTGAAGTTATTGTAACTAAGCGAATGTTAAGCCTATTTAAACCCGTAAGTAATTATTCCTGTCTTCATTTAGGATGGCCTTAAGGAAGGTCTGGTAACTGATATACATTAATGATTGCCAATGATGTTGTAGTGGTGATTTTTACTAGGTACTTAAATCACAACTTGTTAACGATTTGAACGTCAACCGGATGTTTTGATTTCAATTATAGTGAACACACATTTTAATACATGATGACTGCCAATTAGTTTACATACGAACCGTTGTTTAGTATATATCGGTAGAACATACGATTTGTTAAAGTCAGCATTTGTTAACATGTATATTAACGGCTATTAACTAATGACCTTCATGTGTTATCCTTCTGTAATCAGATGTTGGTAATGGCTCGTATAATTCCTAGTTGTCTCATCGATTGGTAATCTGTGCACTTTAAGAGAATATTTCGCGAAGAGCTCGTTCTCTCAAGTTGTGCTCCCTTCATCCTTAAATGAATCTCAATTGGTTCTGTGTTTAGAATACACTCTATGCGGTCGTAATAAACAAACATTGTTTATGTGATTGAACGGCGTTAATCCGGAGGCATTACGTGAAGAGGAAACTTTTAAAACCTTGACATGGAAACGACAATACATAAACCAGTCTTCATTCGTGTAATTGAAATTGAAAACGGCGGATAGAGGTATAGGTGTATGTTTGTACCCTTTGATATTGAATTTCAAATACAAATGCCTTTAGGCTATCATATTTTGACTATGCAAATTCTTCCTTCTTCTCCTCCTCATCCTCCTCCTCCTTATCATCATCATCATCATCATCATCATCAACACCATCATCATCATCACCATCATCATTATCATAATCATTATCAAAATCATTATCATCATCATCATCACCAGCAGCAGCAGCATCAGCAGCATCATTTTTATTAGCAACATTATCATAATATCAATAATAATCAACGAGAACAGCATAATCATTATCTTAAGTATCATCATTATCATCATTATCATATTCACACTNCGTTATGCTGTATGCCTTGACCGGTATCGTAAAGGCAATAGCCTCCTTGCATTGAATATAAGACAAGCTATCGTTTACAATATTTGTTCTACTGCTAATACAGTTTACAAAAAACTATAAGACAGTTGTTTTATGTATGCAAAACGCGCATACCTGTATTTGCATATAATTGCTGCAATATATAATTATGTGTAAATTTTTGTTAAACAGTATGGTTTCCTGGTACATAATAATAAGAATAAGGGGATGCGCACCTTTCTTACAATGTCTGTCAACGTAGCACGACACACATATTTAGTACCATCAAGGACGGTGCCAAAGTATGCCAATGTCCACACAGGAATCGGAATGGCCAGTATCCATGAGCAGATAACTATGGCTTTGTATGGACGGTACTCTGCAATGTTAAACATGTACAGATTATTTTTCCGACAAATGGCAAATTCTGAGGTAATGAGTATTGACTGTAAGTTCTGTATATTCATTATCTTTACAACTAAGTACTTTCAATTGGTATACCACCAAACTATAAAACATTCAATCAAATGCCACTTAAGTTACACAATCATACAAGCAGCACACTCAACATTTTGGCATGATTGTATTTGAAGCTTCAATTACACAATTGATGATATACTTTACGTCAATAAAGTATGTGTATTCTTCACAGTGTACCTCCAGTTATAGCTCTAAGCGGGCATCGTACAGCCAGGAAGCAATCGACGCTTATTCCGATGAGAAGATTGTTGGACACAATTAGGACCACAAAGATAGAATAGTGCCAGATGCGACACATGACGTCACCCAAGTTCAACTCCTTACGCAGAATACCGATGAATACCGCATCGCCAAGCACGCATACTATGCCGACACAAAGGTCTGAAATATGAGCGTTAAGTTAAAGAGTTGATTACAGAAGAAAATCAGTAGTTTACTAGTAATTGTAAACGCTATGTGTGAATTTTATTCAGTTAACACTTCCTGATTGTATGTTGATATTGTTCTGTTTTTGTAGTTGTTTAAGCAGCCTGTGAAAGGAAACTAGTTCTATTACGCATATGTTTTATACACGTTAGCTCTGAATAATGATGTCCATTTTAACTGTCATCCACTGAGTTGAAGTCAATAAAAAATTCGAGAAACAATCATTTATCATCTAAATGCTTGAATAGTTATCCAATATGATGTAAATTAAATGCAAATAATAATGGGTTTTGGTATACTATACCGATCATATGCGTGTACATAAAAAGGTAGTTAACCAGCAATAGCAATATGGAATATGAAGAAGTGAAGCCTGTTGTTGTCTTTTTGTCGTGCTAAGACGAAGATTACCAGACCGTTGAGGGAGATGATGACTGCCGCTATCAGCAGACATATCACAGAGACGGCATTATACGATCCCTGTATAAAAGAAATAAGTGAATGACCACTGGCATTTTTGGTATAATTGATATAATGCCGATTTTTGCGTATACCCGCTTCTTGGTAATCTACTTATTACTAAAAGTAATACGCAGCACAACACAACGAAATACAGATAATTGTCTTGATAACCATGTACAGCTTTTATTCTGATTATTATACTGCAAGTGCAGGAAAGTAATTCATAGCATGCACATAATGTCTAGAGATTTATACATACATTTAATAACAAACAAGAACATATAACAAAACCAATCGTATCTATTATTAAGGAAACTTTAAACAACCCGGAGGCAACAGAATAATAAATAGTTTCGCTTCAACATCCCAAAAATACACTTTGATACTTTAAGGATATGTTGCACAGACTTTGATGACCTTAACATACAGTATTCTATAACATACTTAGTATCAAATGAATTTAAAAACAAAGTTTAACCCAATAATTTTAAATTTGTAAACAAGCCTACTTACAGAAAAGTCAAGCTGAACTATCGTGCTTTGTTTCACATTGGAACGGTTAGACTCCATTATTATCGCTGTTCCTTTTTAAAGCACAGTAATAAAAAAAATACACTAACTTTATTTCCTTGCCTATAGCTTCCGTTTGCACAACAAGAAACTCTTCCTTTTCTAAGTTTCACATATTCTATACGAAACACTTCAGATAGCTTTAAATATTTAGAAAACGTCAGTTTGCCCTTGCTTCGTGAACAGTCACTGTACGTAAATACGCACACACCTTTAAGCGATGGGTCTCAGTGAGTGGTCTTAGCGAAGCGAATCAAAGTTATGTAGATGTTATGGCTCATCAAATATGTTGAAAATATAACAGGTTGAAGAGGATGAAGGGCGTATAATTAAACCTCATGTTAGAATTTGTAATGTAACAATTTCGAAAACACATAATTCAACATATTGTCATAATGTTTTTTTAATCAACAATCTACACATTCTCAAGTTAATGCTGAATTATTTGCATATCAATAATATTAATCTGAGGATGACACATATGAGTTTTTCTGGTCGAGTGTAGAACATTTCCAAACTAAGAGCATCAAGTGAATGTATTATATTTTATAATAACATGCAATATGCGTTCGATAAGCATGATATGTTTTACGGTTTATTTATTCGCATAATCAGTAATACATACTTTTGGCAAAATTAAAACTATTATAAATACATATACGCAGTTGATATTGCTTGGCAAGGCGGATGTGTGTTCATAACTGCTTTGTGGCGAAAAACCCGCTTTCTGTGTCCGTTTTCCTTTTTGGCATAGTTTTGATGAACACACTTTCCGCTTGTCACGTGACACAACCAATATGTACTTTAATTTCCCGCCGTTCTCGAGGGAATTTGTGTAATACAAATCGTCCTAGTTTTTACAATTAAATGCCAAACCTTTAACATGATAAATTGTGTAGTTAAATATTTTCTTGGTGTATGACGTTGAACAATATTATAAATACGTATACGCAGTGAGATGAAGGTTATTGTATGCAATTTTAATTATAATACTGAAAGTATATGAAAGTTATTCATAGAATGCAAATAATGTCTATAGATAAAATACATATTATAATAAAGAAGAGCAAATAAAAAAAAAACAATCGTAGTTAATGTGAAGGAAATTGTAATCAACTGATTAGCAACCGAAGATACAATTACATCATTTCGCTTCAACATTCTAAAAAAGATAAATGTCATTACTGGACGGATACTTTTTAAAGACTTTGATGACATCATTGTTTCGAAATATTTTAATGTGTTAAATGACAGGTTTATGTTGTATTTGGACCTGAGATCAATACACATTTGAAAAAAAAACTAGGAAATAATATTCAGACTTACGATCATTGACGTTTATATTATTAAATCTCGGTCTTTTTATGTCTAAATTATGCGACCAAAAGCGGTTTCTACTCAATGCAATTGTATTTGTTCAATTATCTTGAACATTTCAAGAAGGTTGCAAAACCAAATTCCTTAAACATTCGAACCAAGTTTCAATTTAAAGATCACGTACTCTATGTTTAAGCAAATACATGCAATTGATTCGTGATATTGTTAAAACCACAAATTACAGAAATAAAATGATTCGAGTGTATTTAAATCTAATTGGGCCAACCCAATGTGCTGTCAGTATTTGATGTTTGTTGACAAACCTCGAGTATATGCTTACATTATTTAATGTGCCATGTATCAACTTTGGGCATATCGTAATTCATCACACTTCTCAGCCATACGTGATAATGGGTATTACCATCGAGTCGAAAATTAGCGATTTAGTTGTAATATCTAATTCATTTCGCATAATAATGAAATAGTGTTATTAATTGCTTTGAGAGCCTCCTCATTCCGTGTTTTTACAAAACAAAAAATAAAAACATTAGTTCCTGTGAGTTCCAAGTGAATATTTCAATATTAATAATTTTGAAAAAATACACACCATAGTGTTCTCGACGTTGATATTGAGACCCCATTTCTTAGAATAATATTTCATAACATTTCATTGGTGTTGTAGAGTACGGGGACAATACAATAAGCAGAATCATCGGCAAATATTAAACACATAAAAATAAACAACAAATCAATATCATATGTACCTATTTATACATTGAAAATATATATTTTCCTATTTTATATTTATTTGAATGACTTAGGAGAACATTTTATGTTAGATGGTTTTAAAGTAATTGCTTGGTATTTTAAAATTATTTTTGTTGTTATATGCAGATGACATTGTAATTATGACATGGTCAATAGACGATGGCATCAGGACAGTGGGCGGCATACTATATATGTCAAAATCATGACATAATCCAAGCCACAAACACCATGTACCTTGAATATTGCTGATAAATACATTTAAAAGTCTTAACATCTGACCCATAAGGAACCCAAATAATTTCGAATATGGTAATATATGCTTCACGGTTGCAAAACCCATGTAGAACCCATAAAGGTTGCCTATATGGGACCCACATATATTCATATAAAACCCATATACGTCCCATACTTCTTGCTGGGATTGTTCTATTCTGAATCACGATGGCTTATTTGAATAATACTTATTCGATTCAATCTACCACACAAAATGATAAATCGAATGGTAAATTTGGAACGAACTAATAGTCTAATGTTTTGTGTAAAAAACAATGTTTTAAAGTGTTGGGATTGATTGACATAACTCAAACGGAGCTGTGAATGTTAAACGCGGATGCTGGGTTGGTTATTTAAATTCTGCCCTCCTTTAAGCTAGCACTTGGTATTTAAACAGGCAAATTCATTTGTATATTATCTTGTAAAACGAAATCGTAGTGTCAATGATTAAGCAAATGCTTTGATATTACTTCAGTGTTACACCGTGGATAAAATCCAGAAAATGTACGAGTCACATTCGGAGCACATTGTCTATATTAATCGCGACAAAATAAAAAAACATATTTTTACATACACGTTATAAACTTAAGTACAAAACTGACATTTGCTAGACTGAATGTTTGATTATCTACTCTATCATTACATGTAATATCTGGAGTGTTTACCAAAGCAACCATATTTCAAGAATGTACCTTGAATGTAATGTTGTCTAATCGGAATTTAACAAGGGCATTCCAACAAATAGCTTACTTCCAGCGTTAAGTGTTCAATTTAATTAAGCAGAGTACTCGTCTGCCACATAATGTCACTAACTTCCACTCCTGCTTTCGTCTGGTATCTAAAAGCGCTTACTTACACTCCTACTATCGTAGAGGAAGCACGTGTACATATTGTTTGAGATATGTTAAATGTATGGTTTTAATAATCAACTTGTATAAACATATATTATTTTTTCAGATAACAATAGTTGTCAGACAGTTAGATCACATTATTATCTGACTTTCTTTTATTGTCGAAATACATAATAATACAACTTAAATTGATTACCTACGATTTCATCGTTAGTAAACAACGATTCTCTGTTTAATTCTCTACTTCGCTTAAAAGTCTGTGACAGCGGACCTGTTGACGACTAGTGTAAGCATAGAACAATGAAAATACTGAAACAAAACTCAGAACTTATTTCGATTTTTTTTCCTAATGCTGTGATAGAGAAGGAAAGTGCAATTTCTTTCAGTTTACTCATAAACACCAGTATGCCATGTTTATCTCTCAGTTTAAAGCTACGAAAATACTACACGTCCGAGATCATATGTCAGAAATACAATCCAGCACCAAAATGAACCATGAGTTCATGGCACAACAACATGTTGGAACTCGCGATTAGAAAAATTACACCTGTTGTGTGGATGGCATACCATTGATTAGCGTCACTTCATTTTCTTGTCCATTTCATGCGATTTTGTAAAATCATCAAGTGAATGCCATTTCCAAATAACCGAAGCTTTGGTTTAAGTAGGCTAAAGTTCGCTGTATGGGTCTCACGCCTAGATATGCTACTTAAAATAAAATGCAAGTATAAAAATGTGCAATAATTTCCAACTGAATGCATATGTACTTCTTAATTTTCAGTAGCCTCGTTGGGTATAGCCTCCAAGAAGCAAAAGTCGTAATAAATAAAACTTTAACTGTATTCAATTTTATCGGAGTTTAAAGTGTAGGAAATTTAACGTGTTTTAAGTTTGTGTTTGCTTTTAATTAAACGTGACCATCTTTTTATATTATCTTATCAGGAAATGTATCATTTGTTTATGCATCAATATAAGTACAATGCGTACAAATTGTTTATTTCCTTCTATGGTATAATAACGCATATATAGCTCTCAGCATACGCCAATTAGCACGCATGAATCAGCAAATACATGAATGATTAATTAGTATAATAACAGTGCATTCAAGTTGCATAATTTGTACTGATCTACAAATACTCACTTAAAGAACATATGAAAAAGTTATTATACACAAATATGACGTTTTGATGCATATTTTGTTAGATTCTGAACATATGAACATATCAGTGTAATAATAATGACCATACAAGCTTAAATGAACAAGTGAGCAAGGAAAAACTGGATTCCTACCACAATTTAAATTATATTTGTGTACGTGAAAACACTTTACTAAAACATATTCATTATGCTAATCAAATATATATAGGATATGACATGAGTTGTCATATCATACCATATTTTATTTAACGAGTTCAGGAATTTTGTTAGTAAGCAAACTGCACGATCATTCTTGGTAATTAAGGTCAGACCAATGGATGCATACAATACTCACAATTATGACGTCAGCAAGTAAACATAGAAGGGGCAAAACGAACATGTCTCGTATTTTAAAAAGAGTTTTATGTCAGAATGCATATACTACTACATAAAGCAAGTTATATCAGTTATTATTTGCCATTAATATTTTTGTCAAATTAAGAACCGTTTAAGATCCTGACCCGTTTGGACCCTTTTAAATGACATAGACTCGTTAATTACATTCTGTTGATGTTACATCAGCATATATTGGAGCATTATAACTGATCAGGGAAATTTCCATAATTAGGTTTATGGTAATATGAAGAACGTGTCCCGCGTGAGTCTAATTAACATAACGTTAGAGAGAACATAGTCTGATTACTGGACAAGTCCTTGCTGATGCTGCTCTACATCTTTGATTAAGGGTCACGCGTGCTGTTCAGTATAACAGACATATTCATTTTCAACCAATTTGAACTTGAGTAAGATGTGAACGTTTCTCGTAACACGACGGAACATCAGACTAAATACATTTAGTTATAATCTTGTGATAGCGATTTACGATTTACTTGCGTTAGTTATTATGCTAACGCGTCTATTAAGTGTATATAACTTACACGCATCAGTGGCATAACTCTATAATATAGCACACATAACAATTCCTGTTTTCCACGCACGCACAATTTGTGTATGACCGACAGACATACATACATAATAGCTAATTTTGCGTCTCACTAGTGTACACAAAATAAACAGTATCACAGCGAAAACATAGATTTGTGGCAAATATATTATAAGACAACTCAGGATTGAATTACGAGAGACAATCATTCTAAACTACATACAATAATATAAGAATCTAAGAAGACCTCAGTGGCCGAAGAAGACATATTCCTTTATCACTCGAACTACAATTAATCCCGCAAATAAATACATACTAACGCAGTTTAACGGAAATAGTTTACTAGGTTAGACTTTATTTGATTAATTATGCTCTGGATACAGAATTGCCCCCCTGTACTTAAGCGACCGCGCAGTTTGACAATGCCCAGAGGCTTCGTCGGTACGCGTAATATGTGTCGTGATACATTACGGAAACAATTGACATATTCTGGGAGAATGGACAGCAAGCTATGCTTAAAAAGCGTAATGTAACAGCTTTTTAAAGTTCAACCACTCTGACTTACAAAAAACAGACGAATGATATAAATGTTAAGTCATATTAATATTTCGGTTATTCAAACCGATGCTAAGAAATCAACACATGTTATGTGTTGTTTTTAACTAAATAAAAGCGGATATTAATTAATTATCACAGCGAACTAAGTGGAACAATAACATTATGTCATTTAATGTTGTAAACACATCATAGGCAAATAAGGGCACGTCCAACTTTAATCTGTATTTTATGTCTAGGTTCGTATTGTGTATATTACCTTGTATTTAAAAAAAAAATCAGTACTTACCTTAAAGTAAAGACTACAATGTTTCAGTGGTTTCCTTTTTCCTCTTCATTTTCTATAATGGTGACCTCTCTGAAGTTCTAGAACTCGTATGTGTAGCTTTTACTACTGTAGTTCATTAAATATCAAACATTCGTTATTATATAGTTGACTGATATCAACCTTAACATGATTTGGCCTCTTTACAATAAAGTTTCACTTCAACATTTTTCGCTGCTACAAACAAGTAACCATTAAATGTTCGACATAACCATGTATTCCGTGTGAGTATAGTGAAGAGAATTACATTATTTAAATAAGTCGTAAGATGTATGTTGTCACCCTTCACCAACAATTTAAATCTATATTAATTTTATACAACGTATATTCAAACAATTTAAAACATATAAAACATGAAGTGTAATAATATATAAAAAAGGACACATTACATTATTTAACATAATTTTGCCTTATATTATGCAACCGTGTTTTAATTGATTATCGTTCTTGAAAATCGTCTGTAACTGACGGACTTGATAAAAGCGGCGGAAGACTGATCTTAAAATATTACTGAATATATGTTTTAGATTTGGAACATAAGCTTTGTTGTTTAAAGCGTTCGCCCCTGTTAATTGTCGCAAAACGTATATTGGGTTACTCTACATATATATTAATAAATCTAGGAAATTAAACTTGAGGAGCTTTAATGTTACCATCCGCTGGTATTTCACTCGTTGCAATTGTCAATTGGAAAATAGATGCAGGAACTACGTAAAACACAACAAGAAACACTTCTTATTAAAGCTGGCTTTTTAGGAATAGTGAAGGCACACATGTCACGGAAACAGTTGTGCGTCACGTATAATGAGGGCACCATACAGATACTATTTCCGTCTTGACATAGGCATGACACTATCATTATTTTTTGTGTTAATGTTTAACATTACTGCAAACAACTGGCTATTATAATAACTTTTTCAGACATATAATCTCCTCTTTCGATGGAAAGATATTTGCGAACAACAAAACATTAATGTTTAATTCTTACCACATAAGTCGTAAGTAATGAAAAACAACACTTATCAAAGTTGAAAATATTTTGACAATGCGTTCTGTATAACCGATGCACAAGCTAACATATAAACATCTTAAGGCATCAAGAAAGATGTTTAAATTACAATACTGTTTTACAGACCATTTTGAGTTAATCTGCGGGTTATGATTACTTGTTACTGTTTGTTTACATGCGATACACTTCGGTAACTACAAATGCACAATAATACTGCGTTATCTTGAAAGTGTTATTCGACTGTTTGTGCTGTAGTTCAACTTGGTTTTATCGGAGTAAACAGGAACATTGCTTGACACACATTTATATGGATGTTTACTTTTAATTCCAATGCGGCTGATTACACAGAATCTCGTGCATCATGTACATTGCTAATGTATTACATAGTTTTATTAAATATGTTGAAGACATAGTCACACATTCAAATCTTTGTGAAAGTCATTAACAAGCTGTGTATTGATTTAATAGAGTTATTCCTAGAAATTTAGAGGATATTCCGATCCGAAATGTATGTCGGGAGTTATTGCCCTTTGATTAATAATGAGATACGTTTTGATGAATTGTATGCTTCTGTGTCAGACCACAGGAACATTTTAATCCTACTTTGATGAAACTTTGTATTATTTATCTCGACTGGGCGAACACTCGCATATTGGGATGCCATTCCGCATCAATGAGTTTTCCTTAATAGGGAAACATTTTCTAATACTGTTGTACGATCCCGCGCGAAATCTCTGGAACTAATGATCCGAATGTGATAACACTTTCTAATCTGTGATATTATTGGGTCCACGTGTGCATATTGTCAGGTCATTTCACTTCAGTGGAGTTATTCTAAGCAGTAATTGATTTCATATTAAGTTTGTCTCCAAGTGAGATATCAGACACTAATGATCAAAATTTGAAAACGTATCTGCTCGATAGATCGGAAATAACCGTATTGTACAATATTGAATTGCCGCGCCAGCATACGATTATAGAACTTTAAATCCTATATTGGTTAGTTCGTGTCTGAATTTGTTAATAAAGAATAACACAACAGTGCATCTGCTAAAAGTAGACGCATATATCAAGACGTGAAAAACACAGAATAGGAAATCATTTTGCAAAAGAGCCATTCCTTCTTCACAAATCTTCTTTTTAAGACAAATCAACTATATAATACTGGATACGTGTTGCAAAACATTAAATAAAGTACAAGTATAAAAACTGGAATCACCACCTTGGAACGTTTAATGTAATCCATTGTTTGTTGAGAATTAATCAATTACTTAAAAATAATAAATAACGTCAAGTCATATGAAATCCGACTTATACAGGCAATAGCAGAGAGTATGCAAGTATTTTCATTTTGAAACTTACTTTCAATCGTTTCATACTATCCCCACCCATGTCATGCTAACATAGGACTGTTCATTTCTTTAAAGCTTTAAACATTTGCTTTTGACGAATGACTTTGATTAAAAAGTATTTGACTATATCACGTACGGGACAATACCTGCCTAGTAATAAAACCAGTTTAGATAAAGGAAACAAAATGAAAATGAAAATGTGACATCAACATTTGTAATGGAAGCTCGTGTGTTGGGATTTCATTAATTATATAAAATTAATTTAAACATATTTTAAAATGTTCATTGTTCATTACGATGCTGCAATGCATGTATACGCCGTGTATATCCTCATGTTATACCACCATTTGCAGGACCTGCAATAAAATTACGCCACTGCTAACGGTTGTCTGCATCGCTGCAGGTTTGTAATGTTCTGATATTAATCAAGATGATGGATTAAATTAAGGTTGGCCCTGGGTTAAGAACCTAGTTAGACATGACATCTTCATTGGGCTTTGAGCTTCGGCAAACACACGACATGCTGATCCCCGCACATGTATCATCATCTCCTTTTCCGTGATCGATATATAATGTCAGTGCAATCATCTCAAAGACGGTTAGCATGACCGGATGAAATATTGAACACATTATTTCTTCAAAATGAGACTTTTACACAATGTCGTTTCAAAGAGAAAAAAAGTATGCATAGCGTAAGTATTTAAGCAATGTCGCAGTATGTTACATTTCTTTATGGAGCACTCACGTTATAGAAATACTCTAGGTGTTTTGTTGTAGGTTATAGAATACGTAGGTGTTTGGAATAATGTTGGTTACGAACAGAAATCTATGAAAACAGGTGAAAACAAATTATACGCGAACACATACAGCGGCCTATGGTGTCCAATTTGTAGTCGCCAGACGATGTCAGCGCTAGATTAACGTCTTATTGTGTAATCGGCCACGTTGTTTGGTCAATACCATAGATAAAAGACCGCATTGTATAATAAGGTTTCTCTTCTGCTGGTGCAGCTAAAAGTTTATTTTGTGTATATTTGATATCTACAACAATTTGATGTGTGATGTGTGGATGCAGTAGTTTGTATTTACATATAAGTCATAAATGTTGTCCTATTTCCAGTCTTTGAGGCTGTCAGCACTAAAGATTTATGTCTTATTGTGGTATCTGCCTCGTTCGTTCCTTGTCATACATAAAGGTCCGCGTATAAATCGAACTACGTCAATGTGTTCGATTAAGATAATGCAGAACAATATAACATGATTGTGTTAAACTAGAAACAGAAAGTGCACGACAAAATAGCGGATTTACTTCATTCGGTACATGAAACCCTCCATTATTAACACACATTGGGCTAACAATCTCAACAAAGGCGATATTGAAGGTGAATCACGGCGCCCCTACCAAGCGCCCGCATTTCTGATGACATGTCTTTGAAGGCTAAAGGTTTATTATTAATGTTTTGCGATACATTGTCATATTGTATATAACGTAGAATCACGTGCTTGAAATATGTTCGCGCCATAAATAATAGTTTGCAGCCTAATAGTAAAATAGTACATGCTATTTTAAAGTGACACAGCTGTAAATTTGTTTACCTGAATAAGTCAAGCAAACTACGATGTAACGAATCAGAAGATTTAAACATTTAACATGAGCAAACTGGTTTATACAATTTGTTTTGTAAACATTTCAAACTAAACTCTAACATTACGTTCAGAATTAGGTACATACAAGTGTAGAACCATATAGCATTCTCGGAAAATTATATGTTTTGCTATGGTTACTGTACATTTAAAGGTAGTTTTATTTCAATCACATAGACACACAGTCGTAATAATATTATGCAGCTCACGATTCAACATAATTTTATCGTCTTGTTGCTTTTTGTTGGTGACGACAAAGCTTAATTCAATATGTGTCAATTTAATTCTAAAACCAATATCCTGACAATTATGGAGCGAGTGACAAGAACGCACATACTGGAAACATTTTCGAAATGGAAATCAATCCTAGTGTGCATTAACATGAAGCGTCACATGCCGTTGAACGATTCCGATTCTTTTATTTTTTTGGTTTTCCGATGTTGTTATTGTAATCGTACTCAACTCAAATGTTTGTGTCCTGGTAATTTCTTATTTGTCATTATTTATGTATTACTATAATGGTCCTAGACATATGCTTATTTTAGAGAGATTGTTGTGTGAAATATAAAACAACCTTGACCATTTCGAATTTTTTGAACCAATTTAGGTTATTCTAGCACAGGGAGCAAATGTAATTACTGCGCACAAACTACATGCATATATATTTCCGGCATTTTCGCGTTTACTTAATTTAAGTTTGCGAATGAGAAATGTTGTATAACGAGGTTTTATTTGTATAATGAACAAATTAGAAAATAGGTTAATCCAAAATCTCACATAAAATGTTCGGAAGGTTATGTTGAGTGCAAGCCCTTGCTGGTTTACGTTGGTACGTTAAAGTGACGTAATGCTCATTATTGCTAAATCTTTTTCTTGAGTCGGTATATGACCGATAATGAAACGCCATAAATGTATTTAGAGTAACATCAGCATCTAATGGTTCCACATATTCATGGTGTAGGTCGTTGCATTACAATAACGCTAATTCGGTCATATACATTACGAGGTCAGACATGTACTACTGTAGTAAGATTTCAAACAAATACCAATATATGTTTTTAAGGATTTCAATACAGTATTTGTTCTGAGTTTCTAATATCTGTTTCCGAGTAAATGTATTACTAACATGCGTGTTTTAACGTACATCGCCACATTAGTTGAAGGTGACACCACCTTTGTAAGGCACCATGACTGAAGCATTTTGAATCATGCATACTTCTTTGATCCAGTTATGTATTGCATTTGTAATGTAATAAAGCGATGTCAAAAATCGACATGCATCAAAATACATGGAAGTGTCGACACGCCTTTTGCATCAAGAGAGTGAGAGGCAGACGAAATATTAAAAAACGTATTACATAATCTGAACATCATCCACCATGTCCCTTAAATGATGCTGGTAAATAAAATCAAAGGTCTTAACATCATATGGGTCCCAAATGATTTATAATATGGGTTCTTAATGGTTCACGATTGCAACATCCATATTGGACCAATATAGGTTGTCCATATGGCACCAACATGTATATGCATATTGAACCTATATAGTTTGCACATGTAATACTCACACTTATAGGCATTGTGAACACATATCAGTTCCATACTTCCTGCTTGCTGGGATTGTACTCTTCTGAATCACAATGTCTAATTTGAATACTTATTATAAAACCGGATCTATGGAGTATTACTCAACTAAAAATCGAATGTTTTGTGTTAACCCACATGTTTGAAATTGTTAAAATGTATTAACGTTACAAAAATGCAGCTGTCCATGTACAACGCGGATGCTGGGTAGGAAATGTAAACCCCTCCCTCTTTTAAGCTGGCACTTGATGTTGGAACAGGCAAATACATTTGTATATTATCAAGCATACTTTAATCAAAGTGTCAATGAATGCTATGATAATACTTCAGTGGTACACCCTGGATAACATACAGAACAATGTGCGANATAAAACTTAAGAACAAAACTGACCTTTTTTAGAATGAATGTTTGAATCTCTCCTTTATCATAACATGTTATATCTGTTTTTACAACAGCAACCGCATTCAATTACGTATCTTACTTTAGTGTTAATTTTTATACTCGGAATTCAACAAGTGCATTCAAACAAATAGCTTACGTCGAGTGTAACATGCTCAATTTTAATTTTGCAGAGTATGCTTCTGCAACATAATGCCACTTACCTTTACTCCTGCTCTCGCCTGCCTTCTAAAAGAACTTACCCTCCACTTCTGCTGTCGGAGATGCAACACGTGTTAATATTGTATGGGAAATATTTAGTTTAAACCTGTTTTCTAGTTTGATTGCATCGCAAGCCTAAGGCTTTCTTGAATCGCTCTCGAGATCGTTTCCTGGGACTAAAACCAGTACTTGGTGTCTTTAGGGGAGATTTAAAGAACGCTCCCACTGTAGGGATCGAACCTGTGACCTCCCGATCACTAGGCGGACACCACATCCATTACGCCAAGGCGGAAATGTTTGTTTGTAATTAAACACTTGCTTATTTTCAGACACTTATATTTTTCAGTCAGTCGACAGATCACATTCTTGTTCGACTACGACTGTAGTCTGTAGACTGTTCGACTGTTATGGTAGACATATGCACTTATAAGACTAATATTGATTACCTATGATGTCATCGCTAGTAAACAACGATTATCTTATCAATTCCCTGCTTTGCATAAAAGTCTTTGATAGTGGACCTGTCGACTACTAGTGTACGCAAAAAACGTTAACAACACTGAAACTAAACTCAAAACGTATTTCGATTATTTTTTTCATAATGCCGTGATAGAGAAGTAGAGGACCATTATATTTAATTTACTCATTAACACCGTTATGTCATTGTTACCTTTCAGTTTAGAGCTACACAGATACTACACGTCCGATATCTGACAATCTGACACCAAAATGAAACACGAGTTTATGACACAACAACATGTTGGAACTGGCAAATTGCAGAATTTCCCCTTTTGCACTCTGCGAATTGCAAACCATGGATTAGCGTCACTGACTTTTCTTGTTCCTGCTAAGCGATCTTTACAAATCATCATGTAAAAGCCAATTACCTCTTCCAAATAACCGGAGCTTTGGTTTGAGTAGGCATGAGTTCTCATGGGTGTGATATGTGTCATGTATTTTTAGGTTCTTTTTTGTTGACGATGTGCTGCGTTTCATAACTGTAGGGCTTTGTATTTCTTCACTACATTTCAGTTTGATGAATATTTACTGTGTTGATAGTTTGCAACTTGATACACATGAACTGGCATTTAAAGATGTCAGCGTAATACCTCACGGCGAAATTATTTTTTCGTATGCTTGCTTTCATAAAGTTTCAGTATAGCTCGCGAATTATCATTATGGTTCAATGATTTAATACATGTACTTACTTTAGACACAAGTGATGTATTGTATAACATACCTGTTTCCAAGCTGATATAATATGATTGTTAAAGTTTTGGTTAACAGGAAACATCGGAATATAGCCTTCGTCATGTAAACGTTAAATAATTGTATGCATACATTAGCGATATTAAAACGATCGATTGCGTTATGAGTAAACAGAAACAACACACACACAGTATTAACACAACATAAATTATGCGTACATTGCAATGTTTTAAGTGCTTAATAAGAATATATTTAACACGTCGGTTGAAAAAATGAGCGAAAACTTACTTTAATAATGCTTGACATTCTTAAAGTGCAATTCTCATATGTTGTGTTAACCTTAGTTGAAACGATATTGAATATGCAACAATTTTCTCTTTACTTTCTTTATTATTGTTTTTTAATCTCAATTGTTGTTTCGATTAATGTTTTATTCATCTTCGTTATACGATGTCTGAAATACATCGTACATTGGAACGACTGAAATCTGTCGTTTTATAGAAAGTTGATCCCACGAAAGCAACATTCTATACATGAACTACATCATATCAGGATTGGTATTCCACGAAATGGTGACAGTGTCGTAAGGGCAGCCACACGCAATGCATGTACTAACTTTGAACATTCTTCTCGTTTCTGATTTTATATAAACATGTTATACTACCATTTACAGGACTTAATGATAGGCCCACACTTCAATATTCTTTATATATCCAGTTTCGTAAATTGCTGGTGTAAATCAATTTGATGGAATTAATTGAATTTGCTTTTAAGTTATAAAACTAATTAGAAAAACAATTATAATTGGGCATTACCCTTTGGCAAACACGCGATATGTTGATCTCCGTAAATGTGTCATCTTCTCCGTTTCCGTGATTGATATGTCAGTTGAATCATCTAAAAAATTATTATCCTAGTGGCATAACATATAGATCCTGCCTTTTAAAAGAAACCAATAAAGTATTCAACGAATAAGGATGGTATCAATGTGGCATTATGTATANACGACCCTTTTTACACGCATATTATGTGTGTGTGTGTGTGTGTGTGTATGAAGTAACCCTTTAAGTTAAGGAAATACATCGTTGGTTATTTTGTTAATTTTTAAATATGTGATTCTGAAAGCAATGTATGGAAAAGGCATGATATGGTCTTTAGGATGGATGTCATATGGCAAACAATGCAACTCCAGAATATCTTTCAATACATACATTCTTGTTTTTATCCAACTTTATAACAGAACTACAAACATAACATGATTTAAACTGGGATCACCGCTTTAGAAAGGTCACTTCAGCATTAGGTGTTCAAACCGGTTTAAGGGCTAGCCCAGCCTCACACCAACCCCGCAAAGAAACACACAACTCTAATTATGTTCTCAATAATATAGTATAATTTATATAGTTTGAATCATCCACATCAGTAATATAAGTGCATGACTTTGGTAGCGTAACCTTTTTACTCCGGCTATTATACTTTTAAATTATATATTTGCCCATACGTGTACATTAACGACGTTTATAATTGATACAAATGTGTATTAAAATGCTGCATTAAGCGCAACTTTACGACGAATGATTTTAAACAATTATCATTTACAAATTTCACATAGTATTATTCCGAATAAAATGCAACGCACACTGAATAAATTTGATGAGTATGTAAGTATGTCGGACTCATAAGTGCAAAGCCTTTCTTCGTAACTGATGGATTATGTATCCGACAATACTGACGAATTTAGCGTAGTTTGCATTATAAACTGATAGGTCAAATAAATATATAGGGTATGCCAATGTATGCATATATAAACAAGTTAAATATGGTATCAAGCCCAATTCGCCGGTATAGACATTCAAAACAATTGTCAAACTAAAAAAAATTAAAAAACAATGAACTTTTTACCCGTTCCAAGCCCGTTTATTGGAAATATATTTGCACTAGATCATACATTAAATTGTTACTTGGTAATAGTTGTAATGTGAAAAGATAATAAATTGATATAGAGTGAACACAAAAAACTAACAGTGGGACTTGATTTTAAGTTTAAAATAAGTCAAATTCGACTCGAGTTTTTTTATATACGCTTATTGTTACAAGAACTGTACATTAATAAAGTTAAGTCAATATGCTCGATTTTTTAAAACAACGAATTACGTCAATCTTTAAAAGGGTGCCATGCTTTGTCTGTATTAATACACATTTTATAAGTGATATTTTACAGACTAGAGTTTTAATTGGTGTTTTGTTCATCTCCTTTTGATGTCTGAAAGTCGGAACGACTGAAATGCGTCGTTTTGATGAAAGTCGATCTCATGAAAGCAACATTTTATACATGTTATTCAATCGTATTTGGATTGGTATTTCACGAAATAGTGCCAGTTTTGTAAGGGCAGCGGCACGCGATATATAATATCATTGCTCTTGTTGTATCTTCCATGTCGAATTATATGCTAGCATCAATGTATGATATGGCATATCGTGATGTTATATTTTGCTTAAATGTTTGTGTAACAGTTACCAGTATGTTTACAACATAATAATCACTAACAATGCGAGTAAAACGGTACAATGTATATAACACATTTAAAATAAAACGAAGGAAACAAACAGCTTGACTTGAACAACGATATTTTCAAACAATTAATACCCAGTATGCGTTTAATATTCAGCAATTAACCATGACTTAAACTTACTTTATGTTTCTTTATATAACATCGATTCAGATCGTTTTTTTGTATTGAAGGTCGGAAATGTATACGAAATGCGTTGAAAAGCTGTCAATTGTTTTTATGCTCTTCTTAGGAATCATAAAAATACATAGATTTTCTCCCGAAATGGCATTGCCTAGGACATTATGTCTCGTTATGAGACATTGTATATGGATTCTGGTCTTACGAATCCAGTTTAATGGCTTTGATTAAAGGTCATTTATATAATGTTCAGACTCACATACACTTCCTGGAAGATTGATTGTAATTTCTCGTAACTTGACAGACTATCAAATCAAATGCATCTAGTGAGTGCCATGGCAGAAAAATTGGTATTCGGTCTCTTAAAAATAGCAAACTGCTTCTTGCATTGATAACAATGGTTAATGAAGTAAATTCTACTTCGGCGTCTTTAGTGTTTGAATCTTCACTTATTCCTCCCGTTTCTGCACGAATTGTTGTGCGCATGAAAACACAAACGTGTATTTGTTGACATTTAATTAGTATCGTGTCAAATAACTTTGGTCAATTCACGTTGAAACTGAATACACTGAATTTCTATTATGAACTGAATACATTGTTGCAGTATCATATGTAACACTTTGAGTGTAATGCATTCAAAAGGTATTTTGTTCAATCCCCGTATAATGTCGATAACATAGACTTGCTTGCAAATACTTTTAACAACGATAATTGTCATTGATAATGTGTAACATCAACGAGCTGCACACCAACAACCCTATTTAAAAGACGGTTAGTGCAGTGCAATTGCAAAACACATAGAGTTTATGTATAAACTACCATTGTTCTAACACATATCTGACATTTAATTAAGATTTACATTAAGGCTCCAATTCATTTATTGAAAATAATATTTAAATAATAATCACAATTTTAAAAATAACGATATATGTTTACCACACCTAAAAGCAACAATTACGCCTAAATCAGCTATAAGAAGAATAAAACGTTGGATACAATATTATATATGTAATGCATTTTGTTATTATAAATCGCAATTATACATACACATATTTTATCGCATCAAGATTGCATTAGTAGCATGGTAAACTACTGGGACGTCTTTATTTGATTGACACACTATTTGTTATATTAAAAAATAGCACTAAATTGATACATAAACACATTAAGTTGTTGGGTTAAGTGCTCATAATCTACATTTCTTTCTTTTAAAAAGTTGTTGTTATACTCGTCCTGGCCGAACATACACATTTTATGATGTGATTTCCTTTGCGCTGTACACACGTACATAATATATATGCAGCGCATATCTAGGTAGCGGAAGCTGTTAAATAATAAATGTGCTCTATTTAACAAAGATGAGGGATACAGCGAATCAGATTTAAGACCATTTGCAGTTTGGTGATTATAAATAATCAATAAAACATCAGTCGTATGATATTCGGTCATTCTGTCACAAACATAGTGAATCAGTGCTTAACGAGCATTTAGTTAGATGCGTATCTGATTTTCAGTTGTTCAACCAGAAAATATTAAAAAAAAGTGTAAATTTGATGTAAAATGCACTTAAGTAGTTGTTTAAATTCGAATAAATCATAAATAAGTGTGCAAACTGAAGGTGAAAGTAAGACTAAGACCGACGTAATAAATCAGACAAATGTTATGTGTGCATTAATGGCTGAATGGCTTCATTGATAACACTCGAAGGTTTAATAAAACGGTTGAAGTACATTGAACGGTGAGATACATTCCGATTGGAAGTCTAAATTAAGTGCCATGTATTGCAGCGAATGTAATACATATGCCCGTTGCATTCACTCATTTAGTTTTGTCTTTTGTTGAGGTAATGTAAGTGCAGTCAATATTATCCCAAGTTAGTATATCACTTGACCAGATCACATGTATGTGGTCAATACAGAACGTCTTTTTGAACACTGCACTGTGTTTAATGTTTTGCATGTGCATTACGGAGTCAGGTTTTGCAACTGTATCTTTTAGGTGAAACGTGCTTTTGCTGCAACCAACACAACCTCAGATATGTTAAGTTGGGAAGATTGTCACATGCAGTCGGATCAATAATCAACCTGATCCAAAGTCGATATAGTGCGGAACTGACGGAGTTTAATAACAGTTACCTTATTCACATCAATGTTTTATCACCAGTTGAAAGGTTCCGAGCGTAAATAAAGTCCAAATAAAAGAAAAGGAGAGTTGTACCAAACTTAAAGAGCAAAACCATGTTTAATGGCATTTGATACATTGAGTAAAGCCCAGCATATATAATGCCTTAAGCTTAAAAACTCACAAAGTTTATTCGACTTCATAATGGTTCAACAGGATTTATTATAATGTAAATTAAAAGAGAAAAAACATGTGTTAAGCTTTCCAGTCCCAAAAGAACGGTATACTCTTAAGTCTTGCGACACCAAGTTTCAAGTTGTTTATTGGAACATTGGCAAAACGCTTTTGACTATTTACAAACAAGTAAACAAAATATAGTCAAAGTGCATCAGTACAATACACATACAATACACATAAACTACAGTAAAACATGTTCAAACATCATGTACAAACGTGTATTTATTGAAACCAACTTATAGTTAACGAAAAGTAGATAGACACTAGTTTAAGGGTTTCATACAATATTTATTAAGAAGCAGTATATACCTCAAATTTTTCCTCACGGAATTTAATGGCATCAGTAAGGAATCTGGCAACATTGTAAATGCCTTGAGTATTTTGACAAGATAGTCTGTTTTTAAATTTCGCAAGCGTTGGCCAGTTTAATCGGATACACTATTTTTTTCGTAGATCTTTATTGGGCAAGTAAGAAAGAAGTGATATTCAGACTCAACAGTGTTTGCAGTACAATGTTTACATTTGCGTTCATCTCTGGGTATGTTACTATATCTACCAGTCTCTATTTCTTTTTTATGGGCGCTAAGTCTAAATCTTGATAATTGTTGTTTATAATTGTTTTTCTATTAATAAAATCTTAATACTTTTCATGAGCGAATTCAGTCTTAAACATTATATAGTACTCTAATTTCGGAAGTTATAAATTGTATCGTGCCAATTTTGGATACATTGATCTTTTAATCTCTGGTGAATTAACTAATACACCAATACACATTTCAATGGTGACGTATACGTTAGCAACAGCAACAAACGGTCAACCATAATGTTAATATTCGAAACTTAAATAAAATGTGAATAGGAGAAACACATTGAGATTGTCTTTTCTCATATATTATTTCATTACTTTGTTTCCAAGTAAATGTTTTAAAAGATCATCTTTCATAAAGTTGTTTGACAATTTCTAAAAGCGATATAACTTAACATCGATAAAACTCAAGAATCTATTATAACTATTATAATTTCTATATTAGAAAACTAAATATAAACATACGACTATTTAAATCTGTTTCAGCAAATTAGAATGGTCTATGCATTTGGGGTTTAAACCGGTTAAGGGCTTACCGAACCTGAAACGTACCCCATACTCAACCACAAAGCAGATGCGCGTTTTTTTATCACATGTAAAAAATACTTATCTGTTTGCGCGCTGCTCTTATCGTAAACTTATTAAATAAATGCGAAAATTTCCGCCCATCGCTTGCTATATTAAATAGTATCAGAATTCCAGTTGTAGTGTGTGGATGCAGAAACAGGTATTCCCGTATATATTTTAAATGTTGTCATATTTCAGTCTTCAGAGGATGTAAGCCGTATAGCTATAATGTTTAAATTGAATAAAATCAAAACTTTATCTCTTGACATATTTTCTGGCGTTTCATGGTTCGCTTTACTTCACCCGTGTAATTCATATTTGTGATGACATCATACATAATTGTTTGCATAAAACTATTGTATAATATTAACGACCTTACATCCAACAAGTTGTAAAAGTCTCATTTTTTATTGCATTTTCCATACATATTTAATTATTGTTTTTGTTCAATAACTTTTTAAGTTAATGAAAAGGCATTCATTCAATTGTTAAATCTGGTTTTATAATTAAAATAATAATCCACAATGTCATTGCCTTATCTTAATGTTATATTAAAGACGCTTAAAGCGTTGTTCTATATGTAAAGAAACGAACTTGACTATAATGATATTGATATCCCTGATAATGTCAATTTACGATTTATAACAATTAAATCATATAAAACCTGTTTTGCCTACAGTGTTTCAGGGGTGATATAAAAAGAGTGTGCTATATTTGTCATTTTAAAACACCTATCTGACCGAGATTATAGCAGTAAGCTGCAGATAGATTATTGTGAACATCCAGGGATCTGTTATTTATTTACATGGAGGTGTATTCGAGACCATGGATCGTACTAAAAACTCAAGGAGTTTACTTGGATCCGTCTGTTTTAGACAGAAGCTCCCAACAGACTGAATCAAAAATCGACTTTCGAAATTGTATAGCAAAAACATATTGACGGCAAAATTGAATGTCAGAGAGAACTGCATATATGTTATCACACAAGCAGTTTACATGCATGATACGTATTTAGCGTATTCAGTTGTTATGCATAATATGAGGATGATACTGTATATGCTAATAATGCTACGTGTTAGGATGATGGTGATGATTGATGATGATGGTGATGATTGATGATGATGATGATGGTGATGATGATGATGATGCTGATGATGATAATGATGATGATGATGATGATGATGATGATGATGATGATGATGAAGATGATGAAGATGATGATGATGATGGCAAACGTATGCAGCTTTTAAACAAAAATCAATATATTATATAGGTTGTGTCTAAGATAGTGTCTACATTTAATTAATAAAACAATGTGTCATATTCAGAGCGTCTTAACTTAAATGCATTCGAAGATGCGTGCCGGTCTTTAATTGTCCAAGTTAGTTATTACATGGGCATGTGAAATCACAATTAATAGTCTCATTGTCCTGAATAAGGATGACATTTTACCGTCATAAAAGATAGGAACACTGGGGAGTAATCGTGAATTTCCAAACAGACCAAATAATTTGATGCTGCTGCAGTTTCATCACAGGAACGTATTGTTTTCCAAAAAAATAAAGGCACATTCTTCAGCAGAACGTGACTTTCCGGTGTTATATCAAACAACTAATTACATATTTCACTTTAAGTATGGATGCGCATTATTATGTCCAACAAAAACACCACTTTTTATCAGAGCCATGTGCATGTAATTATTAAATTACTGCACGTTCCTCAATCCATCAAGGTTTAAGACATTCCGTGAAAGTTCACTGCTGAAATGAAACTTTTTTCATAATGAAGGCTTATTGCAACCAATGCGTCCGTTCCTATTTTTCTGTCATGTTCGTAAATACTACCATTATGTTTGATGTGATTAGCTATGCAGCAAGATTACACATATTAAGGACGCATTATTTCAAAAAATGAATATATTATGTATCTTAAAAATACTGATGTATTTATCGTAGTTTACAGTCAAACACATTTAGGTCGGGTGCCAATACAATACCAACATGAGAATATGTTACAATTTTCCAATTTTGACGCCGGAACGGATATTCAATAAAAAGTGTTAAACATTAACATAACAACAATTCAAAAGTCAACTAATTACCCGTTACAAGTAGATTGATCGAAAATATATATGCAAGACGTCATATGCATAACACAGTAACTTAACAATTGATGTGATAATGAAACATAACTAAATCAATTACAGTACACACCTAGATGGAAACTTGTGAGACATGTTTATAAATATATAATTAAGTTATATTAGAAACAACGTTTATTTAAATACGCTGTTTGCTGTAGGTAATGAACCAACATGTTCCAACTTAACTCAATTTGGAACCACCAAATGTTGCTTATACTGACGTAAATCTTGGGAAAAGAGAAGTCTTTGCCTTTTTTATAAATTAATATTACATCTTTCAATGACATTTAAATGACTTAAAACATTTCTGCAATAAATCGTAAGTTCCGAATTAGATATGTTGTTTTGCAGCAATTCGATACAATGGAAACACTAGTCTATTCATGTAGCTATCGTATGAGGATTGGTATTCAGGTAAATTGTGTTATGTCAAGAAACGTGTTTTATCTCCACGTGTCGTATTATAAACTAAAATCAAAACACGTGCAAGTATCTCATATACATTCGTCTCGAGTTGCATACATTGTTGAAACATAATATAAAAAAATAGTGTAACATTTTTCGGCCTGTTTATATCATTATAATCACTCAATTTCAGCTCATTTAGACTTTTGTTTTCATTTTGACATAAGTGATGTGTTAGACTTGTCAAAGGTTTCATTAAACAAGATCGGATGTGCAGTGAGAGGCAAAGGGTGGGTTTAAGTATCGTTCTTTAATTTGTTTCACTCGAACAAATCATGTGTTACTGGGAACATCGTAGCGCACATAAAATATGGAATAAATCACATTTTCTCCCACTTAAAGTTATTATTCAAACAATTAAATCACACAGCTTCATATTCATTTTTGTCAAAGAGGACCCTGGTGACCCGTTACCTGTTTTTGTTAAGGGAGTTAACATTTAATACAATCCCATGGGGTCCCATTATAAAGCGGATAACTTCAAAGGCATGTTCTAGCCTTTCCCTAATTTTATATTTTAGAAGCCTAATATCAATTTAAAGATGAAAATGCCATCTTTCCAAAATTTGAATAGAAAAAGATAGGTCATGAAACTTCTGAAACCCACCTATTCGCTCAGGTACATGCAGAGCTTTTGGCAGTGAGATTTCGAAAAAAAAATCTGTACGTCAATAAACGCGCCTCTAAGTTCATCTTTCAATATAGTCCCATAGGAAATAAACCTTAATGTTGTTTACACAAATACTCTGAAATAATATTTACGAATCTCTCTAGTGCGAGTTCCGATATTTCCGATTATTCAAAATACACATGTTAATGTCTTTCACAGGGGCGTAGCTAGGCCGATTTTCAGTGTACTCAAAAGGCATGCTAGGGGGGTCCGGGGGCATGCTCCCCCTGATTTTTTTTATCTCTACGAAGCCGTACATTCATTTTATAGAGGTTTCAGACAGTATTATAGTGCACAATATGGCGTGATAAACTCGGATATGATACCATTTATCTTCGATTTTAAATCGTGTGATTTTCCTTTAAGATTTATATTCTAGAATTATGTCGGGGTTTATCATTTTATACATGAAATAAAACAACAAATTGTATATTTGGTGATAAGTGGCATAACCGCGCCTACAAAGAATGTTATTTGTTAGGAAACGTTATTAAGAAAACAGTTATAGCATGTCAGTTTTAAAGTAGCATCAATAAACGTGACGTCATTTAGTTTCTACGATTTTTGTTCTCAATGAAAGTGACGTCATTTGCAAAATATTTATTCATGAAAACGACGTCATTTGTTTGTACAATTCAATGACGTCACTAAATAGTGAACTTTGTACTAAGAAGTGCGGATTATTGAAAAATATCGTTCACGTTCAAAAGATTGAACCAAATCAATCGGAAACGTGTTAGAATCGAAATAATATTTGTTTACGATGGTTTGTTGTCGAATAACCCACAGTAAGGAGTATAAATGCGTGTTATCGTACTTAGCACTCGTGATTTAATTCCTACGCATCAATACTCCTTACTGATGTCACCGTTATATCGCATAGCTACATTTAAACGTGGACCTACGTGTTATTGACATTTTATGTTAGATTTCGGCTAATTATTTACAAAAAAAATATTTTAATCGTAAAGCTTACAGTTAATGTCGATCGAATGTGTTTCACAATGCAGTGGTGGAGAAATAAAGTAAGATTATATTTATGTTCCTTACTAACATCATCATGTCAATTTTGTCCGTCAGTTCAAAGCTAAAAAGTATTACACGTCTTATTTCAGAATCACAATGTGATACCAAATTGAATAATGAATTCTATACACGATGACGTTTTGGTACTCACAAGAAGCAGAATCGTCTATTTCGCACTCCATAAATGGACAACGGATGAATTAGCACCACTACCAATTTTATATCCTGCCCAGCAATGTTCACAAATCGACCACTTGTTGACAATTATGGCTTTCAAAAAACAGAAGACAATTTGGTGAAATTCGGTTTCTACATTTATAACATTTCTTTTAGAGCGGATTTTAGCACGTGCATTTTACTGCAATATTTTCTTTATTTATTCGGAACTTTTTTCGAAACATTAAGCTCCTCCCATAATTATTGCAGAATAACCCACACTTGATTTTCTTCTTTGTCTATAAAAAACATGTCACGTGTAGTGTTATAATATAAGTTAGATGTTAATTGCGCTAATTGTATTTGAAATAATTCAAAACTTCATTTTAATATATCTAAAACAACATGTTTATATTAAAGAAACGCTAGTATATATGTATACAATATATTTGTTGGCAATTATACAGCACATGTCTTTGCTGTTGTAGGGTCCTTGTTTTTAATGTCTTCATCCACAAATTCGTGCATGTTCCCCATTGTGTATCATGAGCGTTGCTTTTCCACGAAACGGGAAGATATCATTTTATTTAGTTCCCTGGGAAGTCTTTAGCACGACGTGGTTTGAAAAGCATTAATTGAGAAGTATTCCCATTAGAATTGTGTAACTTGTTATTTTCTTGTTTTCGACATTCGGTGTTTTCTCCTTGTCTGTGTTTAATTGGCAACCAGCCTTTGCCACACATATGTTTTTATGTAAACAGATAAAAAAAGTCTTAAACAAGGATTGAATAATGTCTTTCATTGCCTTTGTGAGTGTTGCGTCGCATTTCAAAAAACGTTATACGCGGATGGATGTAGAAATAACAAACATCATTATAAAGCAGATTGCAAGTGGAATTTTAATATATTTTAGGGACGACATGTTCGTTGTTCTCCCATGACATGCACTGTTACCTGATCTGATATACGGTCACGTTACGAGAAATATCACATGCATTAGTCTTAATGGATTACGTATGCAAATAATTGTCTGTGAGTCTGAGCATTAATATGAGTGTCATTAAATCAAATCCTTACAACTGGGATTCCATAGTCATTTAATCACAAAATAGCACATCCTGAATGACGTCATTAGTGGGACACAATTTGCTTATTATCCTGTATATGGAACATATTTTCGATGTCTAATGTCAAACTCAAAGGAGGTTTAAAAAATTTCATTCTATTGAATCAATTCATTATTAACAAGAATAAAAAAAAACAAAAAAAAAACACGAAAGCATTAAGGAAATTAAACTTATAACATTTATAATTTAAATTAAATAGAACATTTGAAATGCTTTAACCAGAAGCAGTGACGAAGCAAAATCACGTTAACATTTGTTCTTGCAAAGATTTCATCACAAAACTACATTGGGTGTCATCACTTGACACTTATTTACCCTGACATCAAAACGAGTTGATCCGGACTGATAACCAATCAATAAAAAGAAATAGTATTGGGATTTGGCCCGACAGTTGTAAATGCAACATAACCATTAAAATAAATTTATAATTTCATTAAAACTAATTGATCATGCATTTACTTTAAACGTTTGTCTGTATGGTTGAATTGTCTCTGGATTCGCATGTCCGAATGCATACATATTTATAAGATTCCCATAGCTTTTGATTTACCAACATGACAGGAAAATAGGAACGCACATATTCGGTTGCAATAATCCGTCTTCATTGTACCAGCGTTCATTTCAGCTGTGAACTTTCACGGACTGTCTTGACTTTGGATGGATTAAGAAACGTACAGTTATCACCATAAATAGTGCTGATAAAGAGTGATGTTATTTTTTTACAAGTGCGCATGAATACTCAATAACAAGGCTCAAGTGAATTCAAATAATTTATAGCATCATATTTTGGAGCATATTTGGCAAAATATTTATAATTAATCAACATCGTTTTTGAGCAGTTCGTATACTATCCTTTTTCCTCTATGTAGAAATTTCTTCAACTTTTATAATTTATTCATTGTTCCGCTTTTCCCTTTCCGCCTCATGATACGTAAGCCCGATAGTAATATAAAACTTTTCTCTGGAGAATACGCCGATGGTGACAAATAAGGTCATTTGTAAAATTGAATTATCCGGCACATATGCCTGTAACGAATTGACCTTCCAGAAAGTTAATTGGCCATCCATCATGAGCCGACAACAAAATAATGTCCTTAGAAGGCTTTAATATATCAACAGGGACTAATACGACAAACGAAACGTGTTGGATTTTTATATCCGTGCAGGACTTAAAAAATACTTACAATATATGTATATACACTAATAATAAAGTTGTGTTTCATATTAAACCGTGTGGTTTAACTAAGTAGAGAACTATTAGATGTCACTACATACCAAATTTGGTAGCCTTAGGCCCAATGGTTATGGACAAGAAGATTGTTAAAGTTTTCACAAAATAGGCCTTATATAAGCGAATGTTCAATTTTGTGACCTCTGGGTTAGGGTCAAATTTGACCCCAGGGGCAAAATTTGAACAAATTTGAAAGAGGTTCACCACGGGAACATTCCTGAGAATTTTCATCAGAATGGACCAGTTGTTAAGGAGAAGAAGATGTTTGAAGGAACAGTTTACACATGGACGCACGCACGCACGGACGCACGCACGCACGATGGACACAGGACCATGACATAAGCCCCGCTGGCTTCTGGCCAGTGGAG
>VMBQ01005313.1:0-66904 GCA_007657795.1 Dreissena rostriformis | reverse complement strand
CTGCACATTTTGAGTGGTGAAAGGTCAAGGTTATCCTTCAAGATCAAAGGTCAATTTTTTTTATATACCGTAAATACGCGAATATAATACGCCCTCGTGTATAATACGCACCCCCGACTTTGGTCCAAATTTATCGGTAAAAATTGAAAATTCGAGTAAAATACGCACTAAAAAAAATAGTGTCCGAAATCGGCCATGACGCTGTCATTTCCGAAAAAAATGTGTTCACACATGTTAAACCATGAAATGTTTAATCGTCTTTCGTGTTTTATTTCAGATAGAAGATTCCTGTTTGAAGTGATCGCTGTCATTTGTTCTCTCACATGTTAAATGTCTTTATATATTTTCTCCATTAAGTTTATTTGAACGTATTATTTTAAACAATCACGACATTTAGAGCAATACCGGTAATTATTGATCATATCGGCAAGCTGTTGCATTCGCACATTTGTATTTCTTTTGTCAAAACATCGCAGTATAACACAATAACCAAAATTTAATCCAGTCTTGACCAGATTTTCCGGTAAATCAGTTCACAGTACATTCGACCGTGTTGACACCCACGCTTATTTTCGCGCGCTTTTAGACACAGACTTGACAGGAAAATACATGAGAAATAGATGTTGATAGTGTAAGCGTCGGGTAAGCAATAAAATGGGAAAAATCATTACACGTACAATTTACATGCGTATGGCGTGACGTTGTACATTGCCGCATAGTTTTCGCCCGCCTTTTGTCGCGGCAAAGGAAATGCTTGTGGACATTTTATTTAAAGCCATGGCAAATTCCGTAAGCACAGTTGCCCCCTTTGATGTAATGGTGTAACATGCAAATCTGTGCTTGCCACTAATATTGCGTCGTCTCCAAGGCAATGCCTGTCCGATTAGGTAATTACCCATCGTGTCAAAATCGATCAATTAACGGGGGGTCCTGTTATCTTGTCGATTGTCTCGCAATCACAGTCAAACAAAAGGGGTTTATTAGTTGTGAATTGGTTTGCTCAAATTGATGGCTGTTTAGTTTTAACAGATTACGCGATGCACATTCGTAAGTAAATCCAGTTTCACCCGAATTTTCGCGCCTTCACGGTGTCTGATTCATTCACACTAATACTGCGACAAATAACACACCTTTATGCTCAGCGCCTACAATGTAAGTTGTAACAGTTTGACGTCATAGCTAACACCGCGCGTGCCACCCATGACAATGTCTGTTCTCATCGCCGGTTACACGCAGTCCACGTTTTAAGACTTTCGGACTTTAATTTACGATGTTAATTCTAATTTATTCTTCTTGTTTAGATAATGATTTGTTTGTGCATTGATCTTAATATGGATGTTAATTTTATTTATTCCAGGTGAGACACATGAGTAATTTAACTAATTGGATATCGCGAAAAAATGCGTACCAAAATGCATATATATCGCTATATGTATACATGTCCCGGAAAATCGGCAAAAGTCCCGAAAAATTTAGCACAATGTCCCGGAATCGGTCTGAAAATTTATGACATGAATGGTTGAAAGTTACACAGGAAATATTTTGTTCTGCTCTACATTCGTATATTATACGCACCCCCTACTTGAAGAAAAATTCGGCAGGTAAAAAAGTGCGTATTATATTCGCGAATCTACGGTATTATTTTTAAACACAAACACATTTTTATTATAGAAATAATTGTATAAACTTCAGAGAAATCAGTGTTTAAGGGATGCATTTAATTTAGTGTTTGACCTATTTAATACCTTAACTATGTTTTTCATGTTGATTGTAATGGTAATCAAAATAACAATAAGCTGACATCCAGATGGTTTTAACCTTAAAGGGAATTGTTCACAGATTTAGGCATTTTTTTAAAGTATGTCAGTAGAAGCCTTAAATTGCTAGATTTCAACCTCAAAATAGAATTTAAGAAGAGATAAAAACACCAGAAAAATATTAATATCCATGGGGGTCCTTAAATTATTTTACCTTTAACACTCGGCCATCATGAATATTATATTTAAGCATTCATTTTATACTTGATATATGTGATCCATGTGAAATAACAAAATTTTACAGAAAGAACAAAATCATTAAAAAAAAAATCCAATCATTACCCTGTTTAATTGTATCCATTACACATGATGATTACTCATAAAAAAGCTGTATTTTCAGTTAATTTTGAGTCTACATCATTAGTGGCATTTTGCTCCCTGATTTACAGTATTTTTTTTAATTTTGTATCTGTTCCTAAAATTTGGAAAATGGTCAGTTTTACTATATGTGCACAATTCCCTTTGATCTTTATTCTTAGTTTTGTGATCAATGGAATGCCTAATACCATTTTAATATAGTAAATGAGATTACAGGTAAGTACTTGTTAAACAATAAGGCTGTAAAACGTGCAAAGCCCTTCTTTATTGTATCTCAAATTATGAAAAGCAATTCTGAGATTTTTATGTTTTCTACCATTTAATTACTTTTTTGAGTTATAATGCCCTACTTATTATAAGTAAATGTAATTTGTGTAAAATTAAAATGCATTTACTCGATCAAATAAAAATAATAACATATGAAAATATACAATTTTGTGTTGTGTAGTACATTTGCTTCCATGGCAACCAATTTATTTAAATGATACCATTGTTATTTTTCTACATTTTGAACACCAAATTAACTCAAAATAGTCACATGGATGTACTTTTCAATTATGTAATAAATTATAAAACAATATAAATACACAAGTCATAATTAAAGAGATTGTTGTTTTTAAACTGAATTTAGTTGTTTTGATTTTTTTCTGAAAATAATAACCATTTCCAAAAATAGTTCAGTTGGATGTTGGTAAAGCAATATTTGCATGTTAACTAAAGGTCCATTTTAATAGGGAACAAAACATATATTTACCTTCTTAAAAATACTTGCAGACCAGTTGGCAAAAAAAGTTGATCTGAATCAAACACAACTTTCATCGAACAATGAAAATTATCACCGAAAATTTTAGTTCAAATACATCAAACAAAGTATATAACTATAATTTATTTGATTTTGTTCTTGTTATTTTAATTATTAAAAAGAGTTATTTTAAATAAGTTTTTCCCAAATCATTGGACTTTTCCCTGCCCAAAATTGCATTTTTATCAAAATGACCAGGAAAAGGCCTGTGTTAACTGGTCCTACTGGTCATACTTTTCATTCTTTTATCAGTCTGTGCACGCTTTACATTTTGTTTCAGGAGCTGCGTTTGAGGTATCTGAAAGTGACCATTTGATCTTCAGTGTTTCAACAGACTGTTATCTGAAAGTTTGGTCCGCTGACACTGGTAGGGCTTTTAGTTGGAAAACTCAAATATTTAAAACCTGAACATTTGTTCTTATGATATCTCAGTCGAGTTCAAAGATAAAAATGTGACTAGAAATTCAATTTTTATGTTTCATAAAGTACTTTTATTATTCTGAACTCCACCTTCTCAGAAAAGTAATGTTCCTCAGATCTCAGGTGAAAACCTAAGAGTCCATGACCCTCTTGTTCCTATATTTGTATGGTTGTTGTTCTTTTCATGATAGAAACACATGTATATTTCACAATCAGAATGTTTTAATGTCCCCAGCATCTACAGATGCAAAGAAGCAAATAGCAATTTGCTTGTCTGTTTGTTCTGTTGTTCGTTATTCCATCCGTAAGCTGTTAGCCCAAAATGACACATTTCATCTAACATAAATTATGTATCCTTCAAAGCTTTGATACTTGAATGGATGATGTCTTTGAACACTATCAACACACACACATCGTCTTTCTCGTGTTGACCTCAGCATTGACCTATTTTTTGACTTGCAAAACTAAATCTACTGTTTAGTTTAAACCTATTTATTTTTGCTCAATTGCATCGAAAGCCATAGGCTTATATAAACGCTCTCGAGTCCGTTTCCTGGGACTAGAACCAGTACTTGGTGTCTTTGAGGGAGATCAAAGGAACGCTCCCAGTGGGGTTCAAACCCATGACCACTCGATCGCTAGGCGGACGCCATATCCACTACGCCACGCCTATCTTCTGTTTGCTTAACATCAATACTACTTACTAAAAAGCGTTGAGGCTTCCATTCAAGACTCACATGACCTCATTTTGACCTATAAATACACTCACTTTATCTTACCTCATTTTGACCTTGACATCAACCTTATTATGAACTTAGACTTATTCAAATGGGCCAATGAATCAATATGACAAATATTCCACTGAGCGCATATGCCTTCATTAAACATATTATCCTGTTCTTGGTCGTTGTTTTGTTGATCTAAGAATTATTAAAATGCACATGTATCTGAAGGTAAGAAGCCATATTCATTAGAAACCATTTTCTTAAGCATGGTTTCATTTCGAAACATATGTATGTTCATATGTGTCTTATATATTCTCAAGCATATAATAATAAAGTGAAACATTGTCATGTTTCTTACATCACCAGGTGAGCAGTTACAGTCCATTTACACATACAGCCCAATCACCAAAGTATGCATCTACCCAGATGAGGGATTGATCATAACAGCTTCAGGTACTAATATGTGTGGCTTGCTCTGTGAAAAGGGAGTTTAATGCATGTACACAGGCTAATCAGGGACGACACTTTCTGCTTTTACTGTATATTTTGTTTAAAGGAAGTCTCTTCTTAGCGAAAATCCTGTTTATGTGGAAAGTGTACAGTCCATTTTTTGGTGTGCAGGTCACAATATACTAAAATATTATTATATAATAATATACTATTCAATGTTCAAGCGACAACTTTAAGTGAAAATAAAGGCAATATTTTGCACATACAGACCCCCATAACGATATATTTTCGGACACCATATCAACTGAAATGATTTAAAGAAAAAAGGAATGTCATGTAATTTGCAAGAAAGAACTCAACACAAATGCAACTTCTTTTTTTTCTGCAATTTTCTAGTGGAATGTAACCCTTTTAAGAAAATTGTTTTACTATAGGCTCTAACTTTATGATATTTCAGAGATTTAGTAGTGAACACCTATGCTTACCCTATCCATATCTGCAAAAGATAAAACCAAAACAACTGTCTAAAGTGTAAAACATGCCTTCGAGTATAATATGTTGATTTATGTAGAGAGTAAATGTACATCCCTACATGACTCGATTCAAACCCTGTACATGTATGTAGGGTAATAAAGGCACACAATTGTAACTCCAGTTGCATCATGTACAGCGTTATTTCCATTGCTTTAAATATGTCTTTGTGGTAATAAGATGAGGTGACAGACAAAAAATGTACCGTACACTTTCAAAGAGGAAGAATAGGGAGAGCTCTTGTTAAGATATTACAAATAATTAAACTCAAACTTTTATTTGACATTCAGTGATGATTCCCCTGAGCCGTCTGTTGCTGATATTCTACAAGAGTTACAGAGCCAATATATCAAAGGTGACCGTGCAAACTGTGTGATCTCCCGTGCGAAGCCATTAGATAGTGCCATAGGGCTATAAGAAAAGACGACAGTCAATCTTCATAATAAATTGTTTGTTAAGTTTTCGGGGGAGATTGGTGAGGACCATGGTGGACCAAGAAGGGAATTTTTCTGGTATGCTTCATTATTATCATTACATGACGTACATTACAAAAAAGATGTTCACAGCAATGTTGTTGTATTGTACTATACTGTCTTGTATTATTAAACACAAACTTGAATAAAATACTGAAGTAAACAAGAACAGTCAAACAGTAATCGTGCAGTAACAGTACGGAACTATTACATAACTCATATCGTACTTGTACAACCCAGTTCAAAACCAGCTCAGTTGTAGTACACTACAAGCACACAGCCAGTTCAATTCCAATAATTACTTGAATAGAACCAGTGTAGAATTAGTACAGGACCAATCAAGTCTAAACATATTTGCAGATTGGTAAAAGCAGAGCTTGGAAGTTCACATTTTTTTGAAGGACCAGATGAAGCAAAGGTATTCAGACATGATCTTCAACTTGTGGAAAAGGGGCAATACAGGATTGTGGGAATACTGTTGGCTATGTCACTCGAGCAGGACGGACCAGGTTTTCAGTGCTTGAACAAGCAGCTTTTTGCAATGATAACGGGTTGTGAAGGGGAGACAACCGCTGCTGATTAAATCCCGGACCCGAGAATGAATGTCTTGAAATGGTAATTATATTAAATAAAGTAAATACATTAACACAACCATGTGTTTACAGGAACTGTGTGGAATTTGTTCTAACCTGTAATTATTTTATATTTAAGAATAATACTGGTGTCTGTACGCTGAAAAAGAGAGCGGGTAAATTGAAGGTCAACAATGGCCAAGATGTAAGTTGTATTTACAGAAGCATGCTAAAATGATAAAGTGATTTGCTCTTGAACATCCACCAGCATAGTAAAAGCACTTTCAAAATGCATTAATAGAAATTCATGTTTCCAGTTTAATAACAATAGAACAATGAATGATTAAAATTAATTGTTGTATCATAAGCCCAAGGTAATCTGCAGACAATTATTTTATCGTGATATGCAAGAACTCTACGCTATTGATCATATGTATATTTATGCCCCCCCTTCTAAGAAGAGGGGGTATATTTTTTTGCTGGATGAAGGTCCATCGGTTGGTCTGTCGGTCAGTCTGTGGGTCAGTCGGTAGACCAGTTCGTTCCAATAAATAACTTTTGAACGGATTGACTGATTGGCTTGATACTTTACATGTGCATTGGCCTTGGACAGTAGATGACCCCTATTGAAATTGGGGTCACTAGGTCAAAGATCAAGGTCACTGTCACAATAAGTGTGAAAATCGCTTCTGATCAATAACTTAACTAATTGATTGATTGATTGACTTGATACTTCCCATGTGCATTGGCCTTGGACAGAAGATGACCCCTATTAAAATTGGGGTCACTAGCTCGAAGGTCAAGGTCAATGTCACAATAAGTGTGAAAATCGTTTCCGTCATTCACTCGTCAACAAATTGAACAATTGCATCTATATTTCACATGTGCATTGATCTTGGACAGTGGATGACCCCTATTGAAATAGGGGTCACAAGGTCAAAGGTCAAGGTCACTATCAAAATAAGTGTGAAAATCAAGGCCCTGTTTTGGGGGCATATGTCTCGGACCGCGGATCTCTTGTTTAGTAATGCAGTTAGGATTATATGGTTAAGATTGGAAATGTACTCAATTATCAGCAAGTTGTCACAAAAAATATATGACCCAATATATGACCCAATCAATTTGGAGCATGACATGTTGAGTTGACATGTGGAATAGGAAACATTTTAGGCCCAAGTTGTAGAACCTCAAATGTTATTACCAACAAGTAAGCAAAGAAAAGTCTTGCCAACAAATTTACGTTTTATAAATATTAGGGTGGAAGGCTAACACAGATGTACTATTTGAACATTATGTTGTATTTTTCAGTTGGAGAAAATCACCGACTTTCAAAAAAGGGATCAGTTCTTGACAAAGTTTGGGGACTGGCTGGCTGACAGGGGGATCAACCATTATGGAATGGTTGTGGCGGAAAAGGGGTCCATGAAGAAGATGGTGATAAAGTACCACGTCTTTTAAAGGTGAATAGCTTCTACCAGTTTTTTACATATCAACTCTAGCTTGTCATATAAAAAAATACTTGTTTACAAATGGGAATAAAATATCAAATTTCTGCAAAATCTACAAATATGATGAGAAACATTTTGAAAGCAAATTGACTGTGCTGGAAATAAACTTGTAAGTTTATATATAGGAATAAACTCAAATTCAGCAGTGAATATCATGACTTTTGTATAAAATGTACTTAGTTTGTCTGTCTTAAGATGATTTAAGTGTGCTGTTCATACATATAATCAAAAACAGCCTTTAAATAAGAAAAATGTGAAGGATTATTAAAATCCTAGATTACAAGATTATTAAAAGCTAGATAACGCGTTAAAAACTCATGTGCAATATATATAACAAAATTGTCCAAGAATCTGCATGGTAACTGTTACAAATGTACTTTCTATGAACTAAATAAATAGTGTTTAAACCAACTGTTACAAATCAAACAACATATTAATTTCTAATGTTGATTAATATTAACATACATAAAACTTGTACAAACAAATTAATAGCCAACAATGTTTGTTTCAATTACAGAACATCGTCCGAGATTGCCCAATTTAAGGATGGCATGGATAATGTAGGCGGCATGTGGGGGATGGTAACAAAACATGCGAACATCTTCCTAAACCTCTAATGAAACAGGATATTGACAGAATCATTTGGTATGATTTCAGTGAAATCGGATGTAATGCCGGGACGTTTGAAGATGACACTGTGTAGGCATGGGAGCTCTTTTGCAGGACATTGAAGGTTCGCTACATTATTGGTGGTGAGTTCAATTATCAATAGCATTTACTGATACACAGCAGGGGTGGCGAAATCTAAAAAAACTATACTTGTCCACGGACAACCATTTAGGAAATTTAACTTGTCCGTTGCTGAACTACACTTGTCCGTTAATGTTTATTTAATTATAAACGCATTTATTGTTATACCTACCATTCTAATCAGACCCTAAAGTGTACACCTTCACGATAAAATCGTGGCGAGTTACTTAGAAAACTGATGATGGCAACCGGGTGTAATAATCGTGGAAATTGTGCATTTCATGCGTAGTATTGTCAAAACATTTTTTCATCGCTTCAAGCGTTTAAACAAAGACTCGTTGAATTAATTACACACAACTGTAAACGTTTTGTTTTATTCTCAAATGAGCATAAGTAAATGTGTAATCCGACAAACACTTCCGAATTTTAATGACAGCCATTGCCATATGCAGCGTAACTATCCGGCTATGCTCGAATTTGTATGAAGTAAACCATGAGAAAAAAACTGAAGCTAGGATTTAGCAAACATTTGGTATTAATGCATTTTAAAATTTGAGACGAACGTTCAATATTTAGATACAGAATTGACGAACAAACCAGTCTGTTCACTGTCTAACAGTCGGGCCGAATGTTGAAAATGGGGATGCTCCCGGTCTCAAATAGAATAAGGGAGATCACCGCGCAGGAGAGTGCCCGTATTTTAGCTTGATTTGCTTCGCAAATAGCACTGACAATGTAACCGCGTGTCAACATCCGGTTTTTTAAAACTTAATTACAATGTATTTGTTTGTATTCCTCGACCCGACTGGTTGTCCACGGACAACTTAATTGAAAAAAATCAGTTGCCCAGACAAGCAAATGTACGACTCGGGCAACTCGGACATTTGATTTCGCCACCCCTGCACAGGCGCGCAGTTTGACTTAACATTCTTTCATATCTACATGCAGAATCTGTTGAAACAAATTTCATACTTAACTTACCCCTTTTCATTAAACATCTATTTTGGCATAATTTACACTTGTGCCTCCAGTTTATGGAGAGGAAATAGATTTTCCATTGCCCTTCAGTAAATGTTATCTCTTCATAGCTTCAAAAGTATTTGACAATGAGTCGCAAAATTTACTGGGATATTTATGTGTGTCGCAAAATTTACAGGGATATTTATGTGTATTTCCACAACTAGAATTTTGCATTTGCTTTGGATCAACTATTGTTGTCGAACAAAAAACGTTTCAAATGCTTTATAATTCGGGCCAATGCTATAGATAAGATTGTGATATTGCAATTGCAATATCGAGGTGTTTTCAGCTGTGATCATGGTGAGCTTTTGTGATCACCTTTTGTCCGTCATACGTTGTCCATCCTCAATATTTACCTTGTTAACACTGTAGAGGCCACATTTATTGTCCAATCTTCATGAAACTTCGTCAGAACATGTGTCCAAATGATATCTTGGACGAGTTTGAAAACGGTTCCGGTTAGTTGAAAAACATGGCTGCCAGGGGTCGGGGCAGTTTTCCTTTATGGCTATAGTAAAGCCTTGTTAACTCTCTAAATGTCACATTTATTGTCACATCTTCATGAAACTTGGTCAGAACATTTGTTCTAAGGATATCTTGGTTGAGTTCAAAAATGGTTCCGGTGTGTTCAAAAACATGGCCACCATGGGACGTGGTTTTTTTCCTTATACATGTATGGCTATAGTAAAACCCGGTGTACACTCTAGACAGTTTTAGTCCAATCTTCATGAAATTTGGTCAGAACATTTGTCCCAATGATACATTGGACGAGTTCGAAAATTGTTCTGGTTGGTTGAAAAACATTGCTGCCAGGGGGCGGAGCAGTTTATTATCATTGTCATATTAGTCATTATCCTTCTATTGCTATAGTAAAACCTTGTTTACACTCTAGAAGTCACATTTATTGTCCAATCTTTATGAAACTTAATCAGAACATTTGTTCTTATTTTATCTTGGATGAGTTCGAAAATGGTTTCAGTCTGTTGAACAACATAGCCCCAAGGGGGCGGGTCATTTTTCCTTCTATGGCTATGGTTAAACCTTGTTAACACTCTAGGAGTCACATTTATAGTCCAATCTTAATGAAACTTGGTCAGAACATTTGATCTAATGATATCTCGGCTAAGTTCTAAATGGTTACGGTTTGTTGCAAAAAATGGTCGCCAGGAGGAGCGGCAGTTTTTCTTATATGGCTATATTAAAACCATGTTTACAGTCAATTTGTAATGAGAATGTTGGTGCACAATGATGATGATGATGATGATGATGATGATGATGATGATGATGATGATGATGATGATGATGATGATGATGGTGATTATGCTACTGGTAATGGATTCAGAAACATTAACAACAACCCAAATATCTAATTACCCAAATATCTAATTATAATTATTGCATTACTCAAATAAATTATCACCATTACTTCAGATTGTTATCTTTATTTTTGCAGAAATTCAACATAGTGGTAAAACCAGTAAAACAACATGAATTGTAAATATGAATCTTATTTGACCTTTCATTCCCTTATCTTACTCTCTATAAAACTCATTTAGACCTGTACTTGCATTGTTGCAGTACAATAGTGTTGATTGATGCCTTCTTAAATAGCCATGGGATGATAGTCTAACAGCTTAGCTCCCTGGAAATTGGCCCCAATTAAATGGGCACTCACTTCAAAGACTTTTGTCTTGATGTCAGATGGACACCATTGATAAGATAGACTGCTTATACAGTTTGCAGTCAGTCAGTAGTTTGTGTGTGATTATCAAAGATTTATGATTTTAACAGGTTTTATTGGGGTCTCAGTTGGAAATATCATTTCAAGATGAGTCTGAAAATTGTTCCGGTAGTTTAAAAACACTTTGTCCAAAATGTCAACAATTGGGTAATAAAAAAACAACACTAAATCACATCTTTAAAGAAGCACAAAAACTGTTTGGTTAAAAAGCTAAATTGTTTTGGCAGTTGTTTTTTGCAAGACTAATGTAATAATGCTACATATTGTTTGTGCATTTAAATAAAAAATAGTTTGACAGTTGTTTTGATATGATAAATTTTCAAATTTCTTGTGTTTGTTTACTTCTATATTTCACTATTTGCACATAAATGCACACATTTGTAACTATGATAAAGATCAAGTGTCAGATGTTTGGTACCTTAAAAGAAGGTCAATGTTGAATTTCTAGTAGATATTCTCATACTCATTTACTTCCTTATAGCCGACTTTGATTTATAATAACAATTTAACATATTATATTAAATTACGCAAGAACTATTTCATAAACACTCAATCTATAAAAACAAATACAGTTGTTTTCATTATCGTAAGCTGTTTTTTTGCAAAAACAAGTTGTAACTAGTCATCCCGTATAACATCCAATGATGCTGAAATGCTTATCTCATGATCTCAAAGCTGGACAACAATTTGCCAAAAACGTACTTCCATTTTCTTTTGCTGATTATGCTTATATTAAATTACTGTCCCAATATCAATTTTATCCAAAATAAAGCTTTGTCGCAATGGGTAACACATTTCTATTAAAAACAAATAAACACACACACACACAAAAAAACTACTTATAACGCATATGTTTATATATCTGCCAAATTACAAACCCGTTCTTTTCACAAAACAAAGTTAACAACCCTTGCCTAACGTGAATACTACTCAGGTGAGCGACCCCAGGGCCACCACAGCCCTCTTGTTTTGTAATTTTGTTTTCTAAGAAACGTTGTGCAACAAATCAGTAAATATATTTCATGTTATGACATGTAGTTTCATATATTTATATATGTTGCCAAATGAAATTAACAACAGATTTGAAAAACTTAATTTCACATTGGTTCGAAGGGAATTGATAATTAAAAATAATATAAAGTTAAAAAAGACACTGATATATTCAAATTTATGACACATTTCTTGAAAATCCCCCAAAGGCATTGCTATTTATAGTGCACACATGGAATGCCCAAGCTTAATTTAAAGTTAATCCGATTATATATTCATATGTGATGGTTTATGTTTTAGTGCTGTTTTAAGACAGAAAAAGTAAACGTATATAAGTGTTTGCATTCATTCACAAGCGTAATGAAGGATTATCTGGCAGTGAATGTTAACGTGTTCAGTATGTAAAGACATACTACTCTTTGGAACTAGTTATATAATGTTATGATGCATATTGCATGCCTTGATAAATAATTAACACATAACAATTTATAATTCAGATGGAACTGTTCCCACAACCATGGCTGAATTGCTGTCCTGTATATCCGGGGCAAGCAGCATTCCACCATGTGGCTTCCAAAAGCAAATTGACATACATTTCTTCACGAAAGAAGACGGAGTGACCCGCCTTCTTTATGTATCAACATGTTCCCTGGACTTGTGGCTGCCAAGAGTACACAGACCAGAGACCTTATCTGCTTATCTGCCCTTCTATCGCAGAGTGTGAATGAGTCTAAGGGATTTTTTAAGATATGAAAATTGCCATACAAATCGAAAACATGCCACGCGAACATGATTATTGTAAGAATGATGTTGCATTTTTACAAATGCAAGGGTTCTCGGCTACACATTATAAACAATCACACTTACATAAAATATGTTCTTTATTGAACATGAACACACATATTACACTAGCAATAATTTGGTAGTTCTAACTAACAGAAGAACACTTATAGTTGCATTGTGTAATTATAATGAAAATATTATTTTAGTAAGCAAAACTGATTTGTATACATAGTTACTTACAGCAATAACGGTTATTTACTTTTCTTAAAATCATCATATGCATAACACTCAGCAACGGGGCTCCATATTTTTGCTTTCGATTACATTCTCCTATACAACACATTGCAAAAAATAAAGAGCCTGTGAAAATATTCAAATTATCTCCATTAGAAAATTGATTCAGACAGAAACTGTATGTGTTTACACATACATGTATACCCTTCTCCAAAAGTGCATGTGTTGGGTGTTTTGGCATTGCATTTATCAGTTTTTATCTCTGACAGAAGGCATTTGTTCAACAGTAACATTGTGTGGGTAGTTTCTAGTGGTGAAAGGTCAATGACATCCTTCAAGGTCAAAGGTCAAATATATGTCTACAAAGCGCAGTAGGGGGCACTGAGTTTCACAAACACAGCTCTTGTTTTTATGCCCCCAGATCGAATGATCGGGGATATATTGTTTTTAACCTGTCTGTCTGTCATTCTGTCTGTCAATCTGTCCCAAAACTTTAACCTTGTTCATAACTTTTGCAATATTGAAGATAGCAACTTGATATTTGGCATGCATGTGTATCTCATGGAGCTGCACCTTTTGATTGGTGAAAGGTCAAGCTCATCCTTTAAGGTCAAAGGTCAAATATATAGCTTCAAATCGCAGTAGGGGGCATTGTGTTTGAAAAACACAGCTCTTGTGTTTCATGTGTTTATTCACACATCTAAATGTATATATGTTTTAAGAATCTCACTAAACTAAGTGAGACAATTATGGGCTTTAAACTGTGTGTATGTTTTAACTGCATCATAAATATGCATTTTATGCCCCACTTTCAATTTTTTTTTTTTTTAGGGGGGGGGGCATATAATATGCCCTTGTCGGGCTGTCTTTCTGTTTATACGTGGGATTTTCTTTTCGTGTGTAACTCTTAAATTATTGCTGCTAAAGGTTTGACACTTTAAAAACATATGTACCAGCATGTGAACTAACGCACCTCCATATTTTGGTTCAGATGTTTTGGGAGGCATTAAGCATTAATTACACTTGTCAGTGCGTCTGTTTCTAAGCCCCAAAGCTTATGTTGTCAACTCCTCTTTAACTTTTGGGTGGAACTCGCTCAAATTCTTACAGTCAATTGACCTTAATTTTCAGATAGTCGTAATGAAAGGAATTTTGGCTGTGACAAGTAAGGGCAGAATTATGCCTCTTTTTCTGTTTTGCACTATGGAATATATAGTCTCAAAATTTTGTGTTTTCCGCTACGCTAACTACTTGGCCGATTAAGCTCAAACTTTCGCAGCTTAATAACCTGAATATATAGATAATTGTTCAGAAAGGACATTTTTTTAATATATAGTCCCAATATAGGTACTAAACTCCTCTTTAACTGCTCGGCGCAATTTTCTAAAACTTTCACAGATGAATGGCCTTTATGTTGGTGATCATAAAGGAAGGAATCGTAGCTGCAACATTCTTTTCGGAATTATTGCCCTTTTGTGTTGAATATATATCAAGATTGTTTGTGTGGAAGTAAGTCCTTTTTAACTGACTGGTGGATTTGTCCAAACGTTTGTGTTGGGGAATGCGTGTAAAATTGATAAATTATTGGTTATTTACTCTATGACAATTAAGGCTTTCTTTCATGTGAGTGCATACAGAAAATCATAAAAATACGATCAGGTAATTTTCATTTTACTGCGACTGTTTATAAGAAAGAAAAAACATTAGATATTGTCACAGCCAGTTTAAGGTCTTGCAAAAGCTTTACATTAATTGTGTCGTTATTGTGACAATTTCGTTTTTGTTTCGTATAGTTTGTGTATATTTTTTTTATCAAAATCAATAACTTCAGCACTTTTAAAGATATTAAAATCAAATTAGGAATAGTTTGTCACCTTCATAAAAGTAATTGATTGAAGTTATAAGCCTTGACTAACAAATGATTCAGTTATTTCCCTTACGAAATTAAGAAAAATAAATGTCTATTTTTTCAAAGACACATATTTTTAAAATTGCATTTTTACCTAATCTTCCTGGTGTCTGAGTCCCCTTTGGCTTTGCAAATGTACTCTTGTGTTTCGCTGTTTTCAGTCAACAAATAATTTAACTGACAAACACTTATCGCAGTGTGTCAAGTACATGACTGTGCTGTGACCCCATAATTGTTTTAGCATTTATGTTAAGTTGGGTTAAGTTTGTACCAAAAGTTATTTGGATAAATAGTTATTTAGTTCATGTTTAAGTATGTGATTTAGTCTGTGATTTATTGTTATAAAAAATATATATATTTTTAAAATGCAAATAGCCTTAAATTATCACTTTCCAATGAACTTAGAATGTGGATACTGAATAGCTAAAGTTTCTACATATCTGTTGTCATGTTTCTTAATGTTGATTCCTGGAATTCAGTGTTGGCAATGGTGTGTTCATTTTTATATAACACCATCCATTGAAAACAAGAGGATGGAAGATCCCGAAGTTTCTCATCTGAAGCCACTGACTCTTGGTTAGCGTATTCACTGCATGACTCCTTTGTAACCTCGTAAATAATAGGTACCAAGATCGGCGAAGCTCTAAGCAGCCTCCTAATTATGTGTAGTACATCTGAACACGCATACGTATGCATCACTTTGTTAAACATTAAAATGGAAGCGTAACGACCTAAAATGTTGAAGAAATATGGATCAATTAATAGTGCTTAGATATATTTGTACGGATGAAAGGTGAAACTGTTATGTTAAGAATGAAGAACACTTCTAAACGCGCGCACTTTACGTGCGACGTGACCTATTTGACAATTTTTTAAATTTCCAAACCTTAGTAACAGGATATTATGTGAATTAAAGGATTCCGTAAGTGCTATGTAAATTGATTTGTTTCTACATAGATGCACTTTACGAAAACACAATCATTATATAAATCAACTGCAATATTAAAATATGAAAAAAGTGATTGAAACAAAATAACAATGCAAGAAAAAATCAAACGCCAAGAGGGTATCGAAATCATGACTTAAATCACAACGTAACGAATTTAAGATCGAAAGACATAGTATGACAGGTCACGTCAAAATGACATTATCAACAATACAGTTATAAGTCCTGCTGGGTCAAACTTGTGAAATTGCCTTTTGCATAAGCAATTTTAGCGATTTTTTTGGAAAGGAGTTAGTTTTCCAACAGATCATCAATAATAAATCATGTAAAGTACATTTTAGATGGAAGACAATTGATGTACAGGGGTACCTTAGATGATCAAACAGCAACTGTTCAGGTTAATTTACTTTGTTTGATTTTATTGATAGAAATGACATGTTCAGATAGATGAATGGGCATATTCAGTCGTGTAAACGTTTTAAAGATGACATTAATAAGTTTGCTATTTAAATATATTTTCCGAAACTCAACTTTTGTTTTAAAGAGAGACTGTACGATTTTGTCAAATATTAATATGTGTTAAATTGTAATATATTGATAAAAATATGTTCAATAACACAAAATATGCAAGAAAAATTAAACATTGAAGACGAATTTCATAAAATGCAGCAAAGACAAGTTAGCGCTGGCTAAAGCCGATGCCGACACTTTTACTTGTATTTGTTAGGAAAAAAGTGTGTCTTTGTGTCGTATGAACGAATCTGCACTAAAACTAAATTTAGATTCACATTGTACATGCATGATATATATGCTGGCGAATTCGGCTTCCAGCCATTTTCGATTTCAGATTTAAATATCTGGCTTATTTCGCATTTTTAGACACATGTTCTTCTTAACTTTTATTTTAATTTCTATTGAAATTTATGTATAATAAGTTTTACACATTTGATATAAATTCATAAATATTTGACAAAATCGTACAGTCTCTCTTCAATAACGAAAGACACATTTATTCATTCACATGGCAATTATAATATTGACCGTTTTCTCCATAATTTAACACAGTGTTTAATTAAATAAAGGAGTATGCGTTTTTTATAAACTGAGTATGTACCCATTTAAAACAATCTTATCTTAATCTTTTTTTTTCGCTTTTTTAAAGAAGGTCGTAAAACGTGGACATCTAGACTCGTTCATGCAACATACAATGTAACGCACAAATATATGTATATAATACTTATGACCTGTTTTGGAATCGAATATAAGAGAATAAATAGAATAATAGAATAAAGGAAGATTGCCTATTCTCGTGTAAGTCTTGTAAAAAACACAATAGCAGTTTATCCCAGCTCAAATTCAATTTTCAAGTTTATGAAGCACGGTTTGTAAGTAAAACTGACCTGTCCGACAAAAATATTCATACTTATTTTTGGGAGGAAAATATGCAAATACATTACTGGATTGAGTATGAATTAAACTGTTTTCTAAAGTATTTTAGTTCTTATCTTTAGACAATTTGTAATGATCACATTCATATATAACGGGCATTTGAGTTCGATTTCGAAGTTTCTTATTTAGGAAGTGTCGCCGCAATGCATTCTTTAAAAACTGCTGATATTTGGTAAACACGCATAAGCTTCCGTTGTATGCCAATCGTACAACAAATCGCATTTAACTGTTACCCCAAAATGAATAATAGTCTGTCAATGATAATTGCTTTTGTAAAAAGTAAAGTATATCGTGCAAGAATTCACTAAATGAAATGTGACAAAAATATAAATGTAAAGTCGGTGAATCGAAAAAAAAATAATGTCTGGTGAATAAACTGCTCTACCTGGCAACATGATCACTATCACATATTTTATTTGAAATAAAAATGCGTTAAAACAGATAGTACATAAATGAACAAGAACAAATTTTGAGGTTATTGATAGAAGCACTTACGTTTCTTATGTTGTATGGGAAATGTAAATGTTTTCTGCAAGAATAATGGTCAGGGTTGCCATGACCTTTGACATAGTACCCTCAAAGTGAATGTGATAGGAAAAAGGACACGTATGTATGAGGTCAATATTGTTTAAATTATGTATGGATCATTTTGATATTGAACTAGAAGCACCGGACCTGATTTGAAGCCAGAGTCAACCAAGGCATTTGTAGCACGTGTTTGCCTAGTTTGTTTTAAGTAAACCGATTATTTTCAGAGAAGATGATGAAACAACTGTGTCCCTTGACGGACGAGGGGCGGACGAGGGAGCAAACCTTAATTTTATTCTATAATTACAGCATGGGCACAATGCATTACACTGATTGAAAGTGTTAGTCCTTCTTTATAGTATCGACTGTATTTCTCGTCGCATTAACAAATATAAATCTGTAGCCTTATTGTTAACCATACTGTATGCCGAAACTATTTATATTGTGTTTTTTTTTAATAAAATATATTTATTAATTTTTGGATCAACATTATGATTACAATGTGCAAATGAAGTTTTTTTTAATGTTCTGGAAAGCATGATGCTACTTACTCCAAGATAATTTGGCTAAATTCAATATCGGCGGTGTTACGAAGAAGGGGAATTATATCCTAAGAAAGGATTGGACGGATCCACATACGGACGGATTGAAAGACGGAAAAAATCTTACTGCTGGCTGGTTCCCTTAAAACTTGTATTGTGGGCAGCACAGGTCTGTAAAGAACATACCTACATATATTTGTAAATTGTATAGCCTCAGTTAAAACACAAATCAAAGCACAAACTGACATCTGTAAACTTTTTCGACAGGCGGGCACTTTCTTTTTTGTACACGTCTAGTAAGACATTTTCCAACAAATCGTTTTCTACGTCATAGAAACGCATACAATATATCTCTGTATAATTTGTTAATGAAACATGAAAGCTTATATATATATATCGAATATACGTTGAAAGCATTTAGGTCGTAGTCAATTAGATAACTCAAATAAACTCAAATAAACGCACATAGCCTTAATCTTTCTGTAGTCTCATGAACGAATATAGGTTGAAAACATTTAAATCGTAGTCAATTAAATATCAAATTTTGGAAATGAAAATGACGTTAAATTTGACGATTCTTAAGAAAACTGCACTGTCGGTCATTCGGCTTATTTTTTTTAATGAAAGGCCGGTTTTATATGTAGTTCAAGCTTGTATTTATTATTAATAGATGTCTATTCATAATTTTATACTGTGTATAAAAAAAACATTCAACAACGGCATCAAAATGTTTGTCTTCACTCCGGAATAATGTATGGGGTTGGGTGGTAAAATTAGGGATAGGTCAATTCACTGGAACCTGACAACTTTGTTTTGCCTAACGATTTTGTATTGGACCATTACCAGAATTAATGCAAGGAAACAAAACTAGACTAAGCTTCTGTCGAAAAATCTTCCACTGAAACTGCCAACATCATGTAGGTCTTTAAATTGTTCGATCCAGTATTGCATATGGTGTGGTCTCAGGTAACCCCATCAACTCTCGACACTTTGATTTGCTGTACTGGCTATTATCAGATATATCATGGTCAGGAGAATCGCGTGTGAAAAAATGTTAAAACATTTCGGACGTGTCCATGCCCTGTCCCGTTAGCTCCCCGAACAAAGCGAGGACATTCGCCCTATATTTTTACAGCCTCGAAATAGTAATCGCCGTTTACCCTGGGGTTATTATTTGTATGATACACATTCAACAAAATCAAACGTCTGAAGAAGTCATATATGCACCCGCTTATACAGAGTCAGAACGGCTTTAGTGTATCGTATCCATCACAGTGCAAAATGATGTTTGGACCAGCAGCATAATATGCACGCCTGCGGATACTTCTTGATCTCCGCAGAGACACGCCTTCTGTGTCCAAGTGTAATAAAATGATACGCACATCTTCCATTCGTACATTCAAACCACTTTCTTTACATCTGGCGGCCATCTTACGATATCCATACAGTTGACCCGATTGAAGAAGTTCATTTTGTGCGCACGTCATAGCAATTGCGTGCCCAAGTTATAGCTATTGCGTGCGCACGTCATAGCTATCGCGTGCCCAAGCCATAGCCATGGCGTGCGCAAGTCATAACTATTACGTGCGCACGTCAAACCTATTGCTTGCGCACGTCATAGATATGGCGTGCGCACGTTATAGAGACCGCTAAATAAAATATTTCCTATGTCCCCTTTATGCCAACGTACAAAACCTTTACTATATAAAAAAGTTCAAATCGGACAGCTAAAAGAACTCTATTGTATACTAACAAATTAAAATGTATAATAACAATACAATGTATTCAATACGGAGGGGAATACAAGCTTCATAACATGAACAAAAAGTTTCACTTAGTTTATATCGTTGCAAATCCAGATGATGCATGCCTTTAATTTTCAAAATAACCAATAGAGAAAGTCGTGAAATGCGAGTAAATTTACCACAACTCATGCTTACATTTTGTTAAACTTGGATAAATGTGGCGTGTTCTGAAAAAACTGGGCAAAATGCATGTGCGTAAAGTGTCATCCCAGATTAGCCTGTGCAGTCCGCACAGGCTAATCCGGGACGACACTTTCCGCCTAAACTGCATTTTCGCTAAGAAGAGACATCCTTTAAACGAAAACTTCCATAAAAGCGGAAATTGTCGTCCCTGATTAGCCTGTGCGGACTGCACAGGCTAATCTGGGATGACAATTTACGCACAAGCATTTTGCCCAGTTTTCTCAGAACACGATACAATTAGCTCTATTTATTTGTTCACAGGGTTCAATGTTAACATTCCTAAGCTCCCTTTCTATACATGTTTATCAGTTACAATTTCACTGCTGTACCACGTCAATATTCTATAGACATTGACATCATCTAACACTTTTCGGTAGTAATGGGCAGTTGCATTTAGACAAGACAAAAGTAAAGAATACTATGTCAAAGAGTTACACCATTTTAGTTGGGTTCCATTGTGAAACTGTTTGCAATTATTAAAATAAATAAAGAACAAGTTCAGTGTTGTGTGTAACCAATGAAGTAAGAAAAATAAGTACACACTCCGAACTATATAAAAAAAAGGCGTCGCTACGTATAATGTGAATTTTGTTTATGCTATACTACACACAAGAGTATAATCAATTAAGTTATTTGTTAATGTAAATGAGTCAATTTTGTAGATTGCACGTTTTCTATTTCGCGCAGTTTTGGTATTTTTCACAAATACGAATATTTCATTTATTCATTCGGACCCACTACCGGGAAGTTTGCTCAAGATTTCATAAACCCATTTTGTACATAAACATTCACCATTTTCAAGCAACATGTAATACGCTGTCACATTAGCCGATAACCAAATACAACGGTTAATCCCAAGTAAGATAAGTAGCCAATAGTATGATGAACAAATAAAATCATTCTTTGAGTTAAATTATTTAGTGTTTAACTTGCATTTTCACTTTGTTTGGTTTATTTGTGCACCATTCTAGTGTGTAATGTCGTATTACTTTTAAATCCAATCGTACACGCAAAGAAACGAGTTAAATTTCCCAACGTCGATAGCAAAATTTCAAGATCAGTTCATTGATAGACCAACGTTGATTCAACAAATTCAGCGAGTTACATGCCGTCCTGATAAGTCACCAATTATTATCGAGTTTATTGTTTTATTGTAAGACTCAAATGTTACCCTATAACAATTCAGTTCTGAAAGAAATTAAAGCTGATATTAAGCAAACATTACAGGCTAACATAATTAACCAATGTAAAACTATGTAAGAGCACACACCCCTTTCCCGTGAGGAATCTTAAGTTTTAATTGTCGGAAGCTCATGTAGCACTTTCGAAATTAACCAAATGCTTACATATTTATTGATTAAATATTGTATTGCAATGACTGAATTTACATAGCGATTTCCACGTCTGTGTTTAATCTGTCATATATATTTATACTTTATATCTATATGCCGCTCAATTAATGTAATCGAAGCTAGTATCTCACTGGGTTCATTTTTATTATTGTATAAGTATTGTGTCGGTGGCCATTTTGGACGCCATGTTGGATTTCTGTGTAATTTAATAAACTCACACCATGTCTGATGATCTTTGTGTGTAATTTGCCCCCCTGAAACCTAGGTAAAGACAACAAAATCATAAAATTTGTTTGGATAGTTACATAGTTATGATGATCAATAAGTTATGGCGGCCATCCTGGCGGCCATTTTGAAAAAACTTTCCGGAGGTCCGATTTCGGTAAACTTTTGATATCTAATAAAGTAGCAAATACCAAACCAGGATCAGTTAAAATACCTCTTCTGAAAAATAGCGCACATTTGTGATTTAAAAAAATGTAATGAAATATCTTTAATTTTACCTTAAGAAATATCATGTTTGAATCAAACCGCTTCATAGGTCGAGTTTTTAATTTAAAACGATTAAAAAACGAGACTTCTGATATGCAGGGGTAAATAAATTCTACAATAAGCGATTGGATAAAACCTATTAAGGAAATGTCTTCTCCAATAAGGAAAGACGTGACATCATGGAATCCAACGAGCAGGGGTCGTGTTAAAACATGATGTTCCGCTAAAAATGGGGGCAAACAACGTACATGAGTGAGATTAAACGTAAATGTTGATATATATTTTTCCAAAACAATTTCCTTTTTACTTAAAAACTATATAATCAACATTATAAACTTTAATGGATATTGAATAAAACTCTTCCTTCACCACTAACACTATGTTTATCATTATGTGTGCATATAATACACAGTAATTTACAAATTAACAAACCAGAACGCGTATAGTACAACCTTCTCTGTAATAGTTCCAATAACCTGTATTATGTACTTTATATTACTTCAGAATATAAGAAATTTGGACTGACCATGCATCTGATTTCTAAGCGATTTTTTCCAATACGTAAACATTGAAGACACACAAATTGAGTTTAATGAATCTATATTGATTTTCTTTGCAGGCAGTATTCCATCAAACGTGGATGATTTTGTATAATTATCGCATTGTCGTCTATGACGCTAATTTAAGATATGCACATTGCGGTTTTTTATGAATTGCTTGGATCTGTCGTGGAAGCGTTAAGGGATACGCGTTGTTGAAAAAATATTGTTTGGCCAGTGTACTCTTTATAAAGCGTGACTTACAGGGTGGCAGAATGGCATTAACTTGTTTATAAATAAGAAAGCGGTAAAAAAAATATCACGAATAAACTATTTTGTTCCGCTAATGTGGAATTTCCTCCATTGCCGATTCGACTGTAGTGGTTGTATAATTTATTTTATTTTTTATAATTTCACCTTTCAATAAACTTTTGATGTGATGTAATTTAATTTTAAAATGTTCATAACATGTTTTCTGCAAGTTATATAAAGTATGTATCAGTATTGTATTCATGTTGCATATTTTATTTACGTAGCGTGAACATACTATTTGCAATACTAATGCTAACATATGTATATAGTAATTTCCAAGAACGATATCAATAAATACGAAAAGTCACGTTGCCGATCATCTTGGACCTATTGTATTTTAGAACTTATTATTGACATTTTTATTTCAATGCTGATTGTCTTTCTTTAGGATATTTATTGTTGAAATATTAATGATGGTCACACTAGGCGACAATGCAAAGTAATATTTTAATTTTCTTCATAGTCCAGTCTTGGCATTATTTTTTTGAGGCACTAGCCCGATCGGGCTACCAGCTTGGAAATTTAACTAGCCCGAATCAATTTTAACTAGCCCGAATAAAAGTTATTATTCTGTAACATTTGTAACTATGTCAGTCTTGGACCTAACCCACTCCATCCGGTAATAATACAAGTTATAGAGTCTAGAGAGGTCAACTTACTACACTGTTCAATGAGTGCCCAAAGGAGATTATCGATTCAGTTCTGAATAAGCTTCTATAGCAGGGGGGTCAATTGTCCCAAATGTGAAATCCGGCAAATTAGACTGAGGGTCTGGGGCCCGCACGTCCCCAACCACGATAAAGGGCAGAGCTCCCCCCAGCCCTAACTTATTGTACTTTTTTTAGTCTTTCTAGTTGTAATTACTGGTTAATATTTATTCTTTAATCTGATCTTGTCAACTATTTGTTACACATCAACCGAAACTGGTGACTCGAGGATACAATGGCATGCAAAATAGTATAAATCAGACCATTCGTATCACCGCATGTGTATTCGTCATTGTATAGAAATGTTATAAAGAACGTAGAAAAAAAAAATATCGGCGAAAACTACTGTATCCAAAAAAAGAATGTCCGAAAGATGTACGTGTTTTGCAAGTTTCCTAGCAAATACGTAATACATAGATAATTTTGTTAGCATATTGCTTTACAATATGCTAAGCAGATAGTGCAGTGCTTGACTTTGCAAATTGTTTTTGCAAATCGATCGCTTAAAATATTTTTAGATGGCGAACATTGTAAGATTTTCGGAAAGTAGCGAGGATTTGTCGTCAGTTATCGTTCATGTCCGCGCCATCACCAGCCAATCAAACTCAACAAATAAAATACCTGGCACAATCGGTACCGAGCGAAAATTTCTGGAATGCCGAGGAAGCTCTTACTATAGAAAGCTATTTCGGACATGTTACTAAGTTCGGACACGAAAAAAGCACTCGACCGATCGGGCTATTGGCTTGGAATTTTCACTCGACCGACGCAAAAATCAATCGACTCGGTCGTCGGTCGAGTGGGTTACGTCCAAGACTGTTANTCCGATATCATTGGCTTGAACTTTCTTTCATCTGTCTACCAATGTCATCGGCTTAAACCCCCTTATCCGTCTTCCGATATCATTGGCTTGAACTTTCTTTCATCTGTCTACCAATGTCATCGGCTTAAACCCCCTTATCCGTCTTCCGATATCATTGGCTTGAACTTTCTTTCATCTGTCTACCAATGTCATCGGCTTAAACCCCCTTATCCGTCTTCCGATATCATTGGCTTGAACTTTCTTTCATCTGTCTACCAATGTCATCGGCTTAAACCCCCTTATCCGTCTTCCGATATCATTGGCTTGAACTTTCTTTCATCTGTCTACCAATGTCATCGGCTTAAACCCCCTTATCCGTCTTCCGATATCATTGGCTTGAACTTTCTTTCATCTGTCTACCAATGTCATCGGCTTAAACCCCCTTATCCGTCTTCCGATATCATTGGCTTGAACTTTCTTTCATCTGTCTACCAATGTCATCGGCTTAAACCCCCTTATCCGTCTTCCGATATCATTGGCTTGAACTTTCTTTCATCTGTCTACCAATGTCATCGGCTTAAACCCCCTTATCCGTCTTCCGATATCATTGGCTTGAACTTTCTTTCATCTGTCTACCAATGTCATCGGCTTAAACCCCCTTATCCGTCTTCCGATATCATTGGCTTGAACTTTCTTTCATCTGTCTACCAATGTCATCGGCTTAAACCCCCTTATCCGTCTTCCGATATCATTGGCTTGAACTTTCTTTCATCTGTCTACCAATGTCATCGGCTTAAACCCCCTTATCCGTCTTCCGATATCATTGGCTTGAACTTTCTTTCATCTGTCTACCAATGTCATCGGCTTAAACCCCCTTATCCGTCTTCCGATATCATTGGCTTGAACTTTCTTTCATCTGTCTACCAATGTCATCGGCTTAAACCCCCTTATCCGTCTTCCGATATCATTGGCTTGAACTTTCTTTCATCTGTCTACCAATGTCATCGGCTTAAACCCCCTTATCCGTCTTCCGATATCATTGGCTTGAACTTTCTTTCATCTGTCTACCAATGTCATCGGCTTAAACCCCCTTATCCGTCTTCCGATATCATTGGCTTGAACTTTCTTTCATCTGTCTACCAATGTCATCGGCTTAAACCCCCTTATCCGTCTTCCGATATCATTGGCTTGAACTTTCTTTCATCTGTCTACCAATGTCATCGGCTTAAACCCCCTTATCCGTCTTCCGATATCATTGGCTTGAACTTTCTTTCATCTGTCTACCAATGTCATCGGCTTAAACCCCCTTATCCGTCTTCCGATATCATTGGCTTGAACTTTCTTTCATCTGTCTACCAATGTCATCGGCTTAAACCCCCTTATCCGTCTTCCGATATCATTGGCTTGAACTTTCTTTCATCTGTCTACCAATGTCATCGGCTTAAACCCCCTTATCCGTCTTCCGATATCATTGGCTTGAACTTTCTTTCATCTGTCTACCAATGTCATCGGCTTAAACCCCCTTATCCGTCTTCCGATATCATTGGCTTGAACTTTCTTTCATCTGTCTACCAATGTCATCGGCTTAACCCCCCTTATCCGTCTTCCGATATCATTGGCTTGAACTTTCTTTCATCTGTCTACCAATGTCATCGGCTTAAACCCCCTTATCCGTCTTCCGATATCATTGGCTTGAACGTTCTGTCATCCGTCTACCTATGTCATCGGCTTGAACGTTCCGTTATCGGTATACTTATGGCATCTTTTTGGACCCTCCTTTATCAGTCTACCTATGTCATCTGTTTGAGTCCTTCGTTATCCGTCTAACAGTGTCATCGGTTTAAACTCTCCGTTATCTGTCTACTTATGGCATCGTTTTGAACCCTCCTTTATCAATTTACCTATGTCATCGGCTTGAGTGCTTAGTTATCTGTCTAACAGTGTCATTGGCTTGAACTCTCCGTTATCTGTCTACTTATTGCATCGTTTTGAACCCTCCTTTATCAATTTACCTATGTCGTCGGCTTGAGTGCTTAGTTATCCGTCTAACAGTGTCATTGACTTGAACTCTCCGTTATCTGTCTACTTATGGCATCGTTTTGACCCTCCTTTATCAATTTACCAATGTTATCGGCTTGAGTGCTTTGTAATCCGTCTAACAGTGTCATTGGCTTGAACTCTCCATTATAAGTATATTTCTGACATCGGCTTGAACTGTCCGTCATCCGTCTACCGATGTCATCAACTTACATCCATCGTCATAAGCTTAAGTCTCGCATTTTCTAAATTTATCTCATAGGAACACTGTAAAATTATCGGATGAAATAGGTGTTTAAACGTGATCTTAGACAGCTTTGCACTGCAATGTAACTTCAGAGAACAATGTATGAACAGTTGATGGACATGTGAAATCGATTCAACCAAATTAATTTACGTAAAACATTTTCCATTACTATGGAATATTACAAGATGTCTCTCTCTCCTCGCCCAATTATTTCTGGGAAGCTCCTGTAATAAATCTACCCAGCTTAGTAAGACAATTAAAAAAAAATATGTTGTGTAGTGCTTGTGACAAATAGTTAATTCACGAGATAGTGTGACTGGGCCATCGAAAATACACAAACAACGGCAAAACGTATGCAAATAAAAAAGGATGAAAGCATAATCAACAAGAACATCTATGAAGTAAGAGTTGTTTATTTGTATAGGAAAGTGAAGATTATACGACAATTATACACATATACAAGCATACTTGTTGACTGTTAGAACGTAAGGACTTTATTGTAGGGCAAATATCAACATACCATCTTAACTTGATTTATATATATTTATTTTTTAGAGCTGTGGTTTAAACTCATCAATCATAGTTGAAGAACGTTTATTTAACAATGTAAAATATTGTGCAGGAATAAATATTTATTTAACATACGATATGTTCTTGTTTTTTTAGTTGATGTTCGTTTATAGATTAAAGAATTATGTCACCAATCTTAGCGTCGGCAAATGTTCAACACAAACTACAAGATGAATAATGTACGAGGTACAATTCTTGTAACACGAGCAGAAATTATATGTTTGCTAACAATAATTAAAACACATAAAAAGAGACAACAATCAATATATGTGAATATATATCAAGCGAAATAAGTGAAACATTAACAAAACTCCAAAAATAAAATATACTATACATGTATTACAAGAAGCATTAAGAGAACTAAAGCAACACACAATCAAAATGCTAAGTTAAGTTTTACCTTTCTAAATTGATAGCACAGCATGATGTACGGTTTCACAATCAGTAGAAATGTATTTTCACCAAACATATGCGGGTCATGCCCGCATTTCATTTCATAAGAGATTTCATTGATCGTTTATTAAATGAATTGTTATTTGGTTACAGTTATTATTGTTGTTTACTCAATGACCTGAACCAGAAATCATTTTCCGATTATAAACGACTGAACTTCCTAATTCGTGATAAGAATTACGGGTGATGTTGATATTGAAAAACAATGTTTGAAAATATAAGAATGACCAATATGGAGGTAATGTCCAATTGACTCAAGACTCAAAATGTATCCAATATATTTCAGGATCAACCTACCATCAAGTCGAACAATCTTGTCAACTGTATCGAACGTTTGTTTAACTTTGTAACAATACGTATATTTTATGAAAGTGTGTTATTTTGTACATGACATTGATGAATGGGACCGGGCTTTACAAAAAGGTCCAATAGTTGCTTTGTATATCTTATTTGAGGATTCTGTGTCGTATCAATTACACCTACATTTGAATTGACACATTGTTATATCGTCACCATGCACAAGTGCGTATTCAAGTCAGATTTTTTATATGTACGATTTACTCTGTACTACAGCAGTATTTAACATTTATTCAGATATTATTCCATACGTAAGTAATGTTTGTGTGAATCATTTTAGTTCTCATTTTATTGTTTTATTTATTTTATTGTTCAAGAACTTATCAATCGCCCCTGGTGTAAAATAAAATACGATGCTATATCCAAACTAACTCTATTTCATCGTTGTTCATCGTGCAAGTTAAAACGTTGTCCTTAAATCGAGCTCAGTATTTGAAAGAAACCTCAGAATTGATCCTTACCATTTTAGTTTGTATTACAATGTAGTATAATTGACACAATAAAAAATACATCTCAACAAAGTATAATGAAAACGCACTAAGTAGTATGAAAATACAAAAATACCCGCACTAAAAACACAACTAACGAACATGGCAAAGTAAATATGTTAAAGAAGCACATAGCTATATATTTATGTGGTGGTTATATATGCAAGTAAATGTTAGATTGTATTTATTATACCTAAATAAAAACCTTTTCAATAAACAGACCACGAAGTTATTCACTTTCCAGTAGAGGCCTTAAATCTACCTTTCTGTTAGAATAAAGAAACATCATGTTAGCAGGTGGAATATTTAAGCGCTGAAGACCAACACAACAATTAATTGTATAAATTATAGGAATACTGATTATAATATTGATTTACACGACATTAAATGCCTTTATTTATAGTTGACCATTTACAAAATATGACAACAATCGTATACAGAAATGTACAATTCTATAGAATCCATTCAAGTAACAAAAAATACCAAAAGCCTTATAATACAAGAAACACTATAATTACACAAAGTAACATAATATGTTATTATGGGACAAACGGCGTGTGCTACATGCAGTTATACAAGTTATACTAAATCTTTCAGTTTTAAGCATGAAACATTTCTCAAATATTGACGATTTAAAAAATGTGTTTTAAATACAAACAGAAGAACAACTTACACATTACGCCTTGTATTACACCGGAATAAACACATTTGACAAACTCGATCCCAACAAGTATTTTTTATAGTGAAAACTATGATGTATGTATGGTCAATGTACCATGCAGCTTTGAATAATTTTATCTGGTACAAACGGTCTATTTTAAATTAACATATGGTCTTTGTTCTGCATGATAACTATTTTGTATTTATCATATTATAAACTTGCTTCTCATGTCACTAAGATTGCATAAATTGATATTGAAACTCATGTTTTCAAACAAGATATAAAGGAATCATGATTAATATAATATTGATTTACACGACAATAAATGCCAATATTTATGATGGAACATTTACAAAATATGACAACACTCTTATACAGAAATTTACAATTCTATAGAAGACATTCAAGTAACAAAAATTAACAAAAACCTTATAATACTAGAAACACTATAATGACACTTCGTAAAATAATAGTTTACTTTCCGACAATCTGCGTATACTACATGAAGTAATACAATTAATACTAAATCTTTAAGTTTTTAGCATTTAACATCTGTAATACATCATCGATTTCAAAAATAATTTTCAAATAAAAACAGAAGAACAACTTACACATTACGACTTGTATTAAACAAGAATAAGAACATTTGACAAACTTGATCCCAACAATTAATTGTTCTAGTGATAACTATGATGTACGTATGGTCAATGCACAATGCAGCTTTGAATAATTATATATGGTTCAAATGGTATTTTTTAAATAAACATATGATCTTTGTTCTGATGGATAACTATTGAGTATGCATCATATTATAGACTTGATTGTCATATCACTTAGATAGCATACAGTGATATTGAGACTCATGTTGTCAAAAATATCTATATAGAACAGATCAATACACAGTAATTAAATCACATGTATAGCATCTATATACACGCCTTAAGGCCCGCTTGCAATAGTTGTATATAGATACAACCACATATGAGCCAGTGTCCACTATTCTTAAAATGGCGATTTGAAGGGAGAGATATATCGCCGTTGTATTGCTTTGGTAATAAAATGTATAGAGTTTAGCACAAACCTATTTTAGCTCAATTGCGTCGAAAGCCTAAAGCTTATTGAGGCACTCTTGAGTGTATTGAATGAACGTGACTACACAACAAGGGACATATGACATTCATGCAGAGATATAAGTGCAAGAGGCGTTTTATAATTGTTGACATTTGACGGATGGAATTGTTGGCATTTGAGACACAATATCTTCAAATACTGTCTAGTCTTGTCGAAAATATTCCGAATTAATAGCGAAATCATAAAAGACATTTGCAACTTTTTTAAAGGCAAATATAGAATTTTTTTGGAAGTTAGAGCTTTAATTGTTGCATAAGTCATTGACCTCTAACAAAAGTAATGGACGCGAGACATCGACTGATCATGTTCAATTTAATACTCTTTTTACCAGGAAAAATTCGAACCGTGCATGGGCGAGCCAGTACCAGGTAAATTCGATCAGAATATTGGCAAGGCACATTCCAGACAATTATTTCGAAATAATGTCATTTCAAGTTAACATACATAAATAATAAATGACCACAATAAGTAAAATACGGATTGGAACACGTGCCTTAACATCATAGTGATGTCTATGCCATAATGTTAATTACTTTCTTTGATTAAAACTAAAGTTTGATCCGATTCCTGTGTGCGTTCATGTTTGTCGCTGAGCTATAGGTTATATTCAACATTTCCAGAAACATTTGTTTGAAAAATTCGCCGTATTTAAGAACTCACATTCACTGCAAAAACACCTTAAAATGACGTAAATATATTTTTATTTTCTATATTGCTTGAGAGAAAAAGATGCTGATTCGCAAAGCATCGGAGCGGTAGCGAACATTTTTCTTCTGATGTTGTTTTTTTCTTCTTCTGAAACCGACTACAATTCTGTTATTAAACGCATTCAATATTCATTGCATCCATCACCCGTGACAACACATGTATTCACATTTCCGTCATCGAGTTTCTGAGGAGTTGCCTCTCTTGACAAAACGAATCGAGAACGAGGCTGACGTGGGTTGTTTGTTTTTGCTTAATCTTGATGAAATCTGGTCAGCCTGTTTATGTTGACATTATCTTGGCTAACTTTGAAATTTGGTCGATTAGGGTCAATATAAAGAATAGCTCCGTCACACCGGACTGACGTCCTTACGGCGACCGTGTTTAAGACTGTGTTCCTGGAAAATTCTGATTGTCCGCCACTGACTTTTTCGGTAAAAATGATGTTTTTCGAAATCTTGTCACACCAGCGTCCTGATTTATGGCGTTCTATGCGTCCTCACGGCGTCCTTAATACGTCCCTCGCGACCTTACCGCGTCCTTACTGCGTCCTTACGGCGACCTAAAGACGCACTGGGGTCGCAGTAGGAACGCCATAGTCGTAGTAGGGTCGCAATAGACGCCGTTAGGACGCAATGAAGTCGCAGTAAGGACGCCATAGTCGTTCTGAGGACGCAATAGACGCACAAAGGACGTACTAAAGTCTACATAAGGTCGCCGTACGGTCGCCTAGCAGTCAATGATCATTTTCTGTGGGTTTGAGCGGCGATCACACGACGTCCATGGCGACCTTACAGCGACCTTACCACGTCCCTACTACGACTATTGCGTCTCTACGGCGTCCCTACGACGTCCTTAACAGAACGCCGTTAAACACCGGACTTCGGCGACCACTTTGAACATGCTCAAAGTGGTCGCCGTGGGCTCGCGTCCTGAGCAATTTTCGGCGTCCTCATTGCATCCTCTTGCGTCCTTACTGCGTCCCTCCGGCGTGTATGGCGTCCTCACTGCGACCTGGGTCGCCGTAAGGACGCAGTAAGGACACCAGTCCGGTGTGACGGGGGTATAACACCGGAATCTAGAAAAAAAACAATGAAATAATTAAATGTAAAACGTTTCTAGTATATATCTGTGTTAAAAGCATCAGTAAAATAAAACTACACGCCATCATTATCAGCAAGATATAAAACAGCATCAACAAAAGATCTTTGCCACACACAAAAAAGCAGTATATACACTAGATGGATATAAAATCATTTGAATTGAGAGCAGCTTGTATTTCTAACTGTTTTGTGTTGATATATTTAATTTTATGGAAATATGGTTGGTATATCAACGCATTTTCACGTCTTTAGGGTAGTAGAAAAAAAATCTATATTTTGATCTTATGAAATGACTATATTAAAGGATTTTGGGTAAAATATGTGGGGGGGGGGCTTTTTAACCAATACCAAACGGTCAAAAACAAAATACAGCAAAACCATATAACAGTTATTGGCACAAACTCATGCTTTAATTTTATGGAAATATGGGTTGATATATCAACGCATTTTCACGTCTTAAGCGTAGTAGAAAAAAATCTATATTTTGATCTTATAAAATGACTATATTAAAGGATTTTGGGTAAAATATGTGTGGGGGGAAGGGGGCTTTTTAACCAATACCAAACGGTCAAAAACAAAATACAGCACAACCATATAACAGTTATTGGCACAAACTCATGCTTTGTTATATGCGTAAACGCCGAAAAGGAGAAATTCCGCTTAAATGATGTACTTAAGAAAAGCATTATTAATTGACTTCAAAAATCGTATAAAGTTTTCATTCAAATCACTAAGCGTGATAGTTAAAGTCGACTCTTATGAAGGTCGATCGCCATTTCAGCCCTTCAAAATCCTCCTATGATTACACCTTCTTACAAGAACACTTAGTAACAAAGAGTAGAATCTTAAAGAATTAGTCTGGCAGAAAATGATATGTACCCGACATTGAGGTGTATAGTAAATGTTAAATTGTTTTTTGTTAGCGGACATGTTACTGATGAAGAATCCAAATGATGCCGGGCTGGTGTCTTTTGGGTTTTTAAGAAATCCAAAATGGCTTTCAAGATGACCGCCGTTTTCAGCATTTTAACCTAAATGGTGATATAATCATGACTTTATCAATTCTTTTGGATGTTTTCAACCTAAAATAGAATGATGTTATGATAGTTGATGTTTTCGAAGTGAATTAATCAAATAAAATTCCAGATTATACGCAAGATGGCTGCCAATACGGTCGCTTATGCACATAATTGCACTGAAAATTCCATTCCACTACATTGAATTTTAAATTATGTTCCTAATACATTAAATAACAGTTTACACAAGTTTCTTCCATTGATAAGTAAAACGTGTTTAAAGATTAGTTACTTTCCTTTTTGTTACTTTAACCATTAAACTTTCTTTGGATTTATTTATGTTACACTTATTTCACAGTCATGTCCTGAATACAAGTGATATAATACGCGGTTGTGCCGAGAGAAGGGGCATACAGTCAGACCCAAGACAAAGGTAGATTATTTGCCACTTATATATATATGAAATCTGCAGAACCAGACAAGATAATGACATATCTACAAAAGGCGAAAGTATTATCATCACAGTATGATTAGAACTTCTCTGTGTTAACAGAAGATCTACAACTATATAGAGTTTCAGTCAATATTATCTGGGCATAATGAGAGCAGTTTCAGGTTATAATACTACGTCTCAGTGGTATGCACTTCCTGATGAGTTGTATGGGGTCAGTGGGAAGACGTTTGGCAAAAAGTGGGTGGGAAGCGCTGCTAGATTCAACATTTACTGGAGTCTCGAAACTTTTATATGGGAAGAAATATCCACAGAATGTACGGGCATTACGAATAGTGACAGAGGAATTGTTGCGCAAAAATTCACTGATTTTTTTTCAGTCAGTGGATGATCTAGACATTTAACTTAACAACATAGCATCTGCCAGTCGTACGTCTTAATTGTTGGTTGATTGTTTGATTAAGACAGTATTTATTATAATGATGTATGTTCGAGCAGAAAGAGAAGGTGATTGGCCGCTGCACTTAGCATCAATTAAGCTCACTACCATACTTCTTTGCCGTTGCACACCCAAACTACACGAGATACAGCCTCTTTTATCTGAGGTAAATTGCGAAAATGCCTGAAAGCGCACAAGACAAGTTCTTAAAGAGTGAGCTTGTCATGAGACATGTTCCGGGGGTATGGAATGCCATATGAAGCGACATGTTCAAAGAAACAAATTGTATGGGATATGACCATGGCAGGATTGAAATTATACACTTAAACATGAAACTCTCAAGGTTGGAGTTTTAGCCTGCATATTTGCAGCAGGATGTAAGAAGATCTGCGAAATATGAGCAGTGCCAATTTAGTGGACACTGATGAACAACACAAAGAAGAAAAGCGGGGAAGGATGAATGCAGATGCTAAGGATAAAGCAAGTATTCGTGGAACGTTGACAGAATGTATTGATCCGTTGGATCCAAGCAAGCATCCTCCCAGTCTAGTGAACATTGTGACTGGAACAATAGCACCAACGTCTGTTAATGTTGATCAAGCAATATATATTGGTAAAACCCAAATGATGGAATTTGAAAACCATGACAGGACAAATTGTATGGGTCAATATCTAAAAAGGTTAAAACCCAGGTTGTGTCTAGAAAGCACATTAGGGTTGCAGACACCAAAGTGTATGACATCAATCTGATGTATTCGAGAGTTATTTGCTTATAAGCTAGTTCTATGGAAATTGACAATGACCATATACTAAACCATGAATTGGCTCCAGTACCTACAGCTATGTAAACTGAAACAGGAGAACTCAGTATAGGAAAAAACAAGTCGGTGCTAAAGAATCAATGGAAAGTAGAAGTGTCTGAGCGGCAAATTGATAGCAAGATCACATGTTTAGTTACAGATGGATCTGTTGTCCTGAATGTCATTCACTGGCCCTTAGACGGAAAGATACATTACTATATTGACAACTTTAAGTCTAATATACGACACAATCTGAATAAAAGTGATGTCTACTTAGTGGTTGACCAATCATAGAGTTCAGAACCAAGGGTGTAGCGAGGTCAGATATACTATCCAATGTCTCAAGGGTGTACAAACTAACGAGTGACATGTCTTAACCACCACAGAATGTTATACTAGGTGTCACTGAGAATTAAGAACAGCTGATCTCTTTGAATTGTAAAGCTTTATGCGTGGATACAAAAAATTAACCTCTTGTGCACTCAAAGACACAAGTTGGTCGTTACAGGAGATCATGATACTCCCACGGAAATATATAAAAGTGTCATATTCAATCGAGCTGATTTAAAAATAACCCACGAAGAAGCTGACGTAATTATGATTAGGCAAATGGTTGGTGCTGTAGAAGCAGAACACACTGGCATTTCCGTGGTAGCTGATGATACAGATGTGTCTGTTTTGTTGTAACATTACTATGTCGTCCTGAAATTTTCATTATTGGTCTTCCTGGAATCACCAGTGAGAAAAAGAGAAGTTATAGAAATTCGCAAAACTACCTGAAAGCATAGAAATATCGCGACCGACCTGCTGTCTGCTCACGCTATCTCTGGATACGACATCGTGGCTAGATATTTTTGTATCGGTAAGGGTAGAGTTATTAAGACTGGTAGGCGATGTTACAGCTTGTATGAAATTTATTTTGAAGGAAGCAACCCGATTTGTCTCGGCATGCTATCGAAAGCCTGATTCAGAGGAAATGTTTATTACAAGACAAACCCTTTGAGCAGCCAGGGTATGCAAGTCGGGTAAGGCTATGTCATCGCTATCATGCTTGCCGCCAACCACGGAAGCATGCTATGAAAAGGTGTAACATGCTAACATACAGGCATGTATATGGAAACACGCATATGATGCAGACACCCCCCCCCCGATCTGAATTCATGTGTTTATGGTTGGCGAAAGGAAGAGGTGTCAAACACCCTTTTACCAATTACTATAGCATCAAATGTTACTTTAAATCCACCCAATGTCCTTTAAATGATAAACTGTGGGTGTACAAGCGATAGCCAATGTTCAAAACGTCTGTGCTTATGTAATCAAGCGCGTCTACCATGCACTTTAGTTTGCGCTTGTCAACAGGCTCAGGTTGACATAATACAATTTAATATGATTAGACAAATCATTTCCATTAGATAACTTACGTTGTCGATGAGAAAGGAAAGATGGAGAATAATAGTGGATTGCGTTATGAAATTGTTGGTATTAAAGACAAACATGGGAACTGAACTAATATTTACAACAGATATCACTGTATGCCAGACTACAACTCACAATAGCTAAACTAATATAGCTACTACTTTATACCATGATGTTTGAAAAATGTGACGTGATCATGACCTTGTTGAACAAAGGTTGAATTATACGTATTATGGTGTTTCAATTGATATATAACGTGCTTTATGACATTTATGACACCGGTGTATTTTCATAACATAATCATACCTTTGAGTTGCTGTAACTGTACACAAAGCTAATATAACTTTTATCCAATGGTCAGGATTAGGTCGATATGTTCTTGCTATAATAAACTCTGCATATGTTAAATTGAAATTAATTTTACCGAACACATATTAAGACTTTATAGCTACTAAATTGTACTATTTTTTTCATATTGATTATTCCTTTGAGAAAATTTGGAAATGATCTTGTTTTTTGGAGCAATTTTTGTAAGCCATCTTGATTATTATTCTTCATTTTTTTGTTACACACGTTTGCACTTCTTTATTCATATTAAACATGTATACCAATATCATAATGACATTATATTACATACAATAATGCATATATATGTTTAAACAAATAAGAATGACAATGGCCACCATCTTCGGCGCCATCTTGAATTTCTTAAAAAAAAAGATACTAGCCCGGCATCAGTTGGAATCTTCATCAGTAACACGTCCCCTTACAAAAAAACACTTTAACATTATCTAAACACGTCAATGTCGAGTTTTACTGAAAAATGGCCACTTTTCCGCCGGACTATACACACTATATTCAAATAAGCGGAATAATGCATACGGGTTGTAAAGTATTAAACAAAAGGTTATCGTTTCGTGTATAGAAAGTCAGTCGTCCAAATTATAATGCGTGTATTTCTAGAATAGAATTCAAACTACACTTTCAGTTTCAAAGTCTGAATGTATTAGTGTTAGCGCGTTAGACATGTTTGATTGATGACCCGTATTTGTATCCCAGCGAAAGCAATTAATCAACTTTCTTTCTAAAGAGAATATTAATTGCACATCATTCGAAATATTTTTCTTTGTTTGTTAAGAAATTTATGACGATTTAAAAAGGAAAAATCGTTTTTACAGGTCCGTTGTAATTTTCACTACATCACGCCGTTAATGAGAATGACTTCATCATTTTCATTAAGTTTATACAATACTTATCATAAGAAAAATAGTGTTAATATAATTTTGAACTCGCACTACTAAATACATAACCTGGTATGACAGGAAATATCAATCGAAGCTATTTAAGAACTGTTAGAGTAATACCTCTGTTTATTTGCCTTTGTATGCCGACTTAACCTACCTCGTGAATTATATATCCTGCTATGGCTTAACGAGCGCTTCATAGGTATCGTGTAGCAAATAATATAAACACTTTATAACTGATAACACCAAATATAAGTATCATGGTCGTTTTTCCGACTTTCGAAATCACGTATCTTGCCTATGGATGACAACCTACTAATTGATAATATTCATATGTTATATTTTGTTACACAAAGTATCTTACTATTTATTGCTACGACATTGTTCCTGGATCACATTTGTATTGCATTAACACAAAAAGGTAGTGCGTGATACGACTTGATAAACATGTTAGTAGACACAAACGTATATCTGTTTATTGATTAAAAATGAATTGACAGATAATACGACTAACATAATCATCATATAACAGTGAACCTAAATCCCAAAGAAATTAGTGTAGTTAGTTTTCAGCAAACTTACCTGCTGGTGACGATTCGGTTACTTTCCCGGATAGCCATGCCTTGACTTCCTAAAAACATCACTTAAATGAAATACGTATACCATATAAGATCTGGTCACAAAGTGATTGAATCGTCTTTTAATTGAAGGACGTCGTCGGTATGGCAACGTTTATATGTCTTTAATGCCAAAAAAAAAGAAATGCACCTAAAAATCACTAATCGAAACAGCGCCAATTATTCGGGTTTTACTTTTACCAATAGTTAAAACTCATTCTACACTTTTTTGTAATAACGCAAAATGACCCAATCAATTAAATATCTTTAACATAACCCTTTTTACCTTTGGGCTTTTTAATATTTTGAACATAATGCAATATGTTTTTTGTCTGCTCGATACGTGATATTCAAACGAATAGATAGGACACAGTTGAATATATATTTGAATATGAATAACATTAGTTGTAGTGTCTATAATAAACTACACTTGTTTTGTATCTTTGGTATAGGATCACAACACGACGAGATTATTTACGCACTGTTCATGGGTCTTAGCGTTGTTCAAGGTCACAATTGTAACTTTGATGATTCATAATATCCGACATAATTAGTCAATATCTTGTTACAATATATATAATTATCTGTTTCTTCGAATACAAATAAACACATATTTAAGTAAATAAATAATAGTTTTCATTTCAATATTTCATTCCGTGTAAGGTATAATAAAATATTTTCCGAAATAGAAATTGCATATTTTGGTGCAATATATTGAATATATATTTCTTTTAATTTAATTAAACACATTGTTAATTGAATAAATAATATAATTACAATAAATACAAATATTTCGTTCAATAATAGGCATCATTACCTCATCGTCACTCGACGACGAATCGATTAAATCTACAATATAAAAACAAGTAGTTATAAGAGATACATTTACAATGATATTGTCATTAATATTAACACATTAATCAAAACAAAATAACTACATAGAATATCTTGAGACACCCGGCATTTAATGATTGAACACTTTAGACATGTTTATTATAAGTCATTTAATATCAGAAAATTGTTATTGTTGCAAAGCGATAAAAATTGCGTTATCCGTAAATCTGTATTTAAACGAATTTGTCATCAACAAAAAGCATGCATATAAAGTAAATATTTATGAAAGCAAAACACGAAATATGTTGACTACATTTAAATCGCTTAAGATACTACACATGTACAGTATCAAGCCAATCAGTCAATTCGTTCACAAGTTATTGATCGGAAATAAACTAGTCTACCGACAGACCGACCGACTGACATCCAGCAAAACAATATACCCTCTCTTCTTCGAAGGGGGAGGGGCATAATAATAATGTTACACAAGTATATTCAACAAACAATTAAAATGAATGATATGCGCCTTGACTCGTAGATCTATTCGTTTTTAAAGTGTACAATTTCGGCGACTTTAATATCACAATATCATGATTTCATAATTAAATCAAATTTACCGAAATAATTTGGTGGCGTTTTTCTTTAAATTTCTAAAAAATGTATAAGACTTCTTTTCTTTACGAGACTTGGTCATAGCTTGGAAAAAAAGATTACAACTATAAGTACACATTATATTCAAGTAAGCAAACTCATGTACACGACTTAGTACAATATATAACAAAAAACTGTCGTATGTGTATAGATGCTCATCCATCGATATTGTAATGCATGTATAAATAAAATAGCGTTTAAACTACACTGTTAAGAGATAACGTGTAAATGGGTAATATTAGAAATTATTGCAGCGAAAATAAAAAGGACGTATGCTTAACAATGTGCTTTGTCAACAAGTGCAGAACTATTCGACTTTCAAAGCTGTAACACTATGTGATACCTTCCCCCCCCCCCCCAAAAAATAAATAAATAAATAAATAAAAAAATAAATAAATCATAAAGCACAATTGATCTGTGTTTCGGTTTTTATAAAAAGAGACAGTAACCGACTTGGCCCTAATTCAATGTTTTGATAGGTAAGAATATAAGCTACCTTAACACAAAACAGAATAGCAATAACTCCATTCAAAGTATTGAGCAGCAACTTTTTCTTTTATTTTTAGTAACAATGACATTGACCTGACAAGCCCCAAATTCAAAAAGAGGCGAAGGCTTCATGAAAGTTTGCTATATTGAACGTTTGATTACAATTTGTCAATGCAAACCACGTGCTTGTCGCTGCCCATATATATCCCAATCTAATAACCACGANTCTGTCTGTCAGTATAATAATTTTCTTGTTACCTACAACTACGTGCGACGCAATTATGTTTACATGATTAAGGTTAGTATGACCACTTGTGACGTTCCGATGGTTAGAACTTAGAATGAAATTCAACCATAATTTATTTTGCAATAGTAATGGGCAGAGCTAACACATTCCAAGCACTCGTAACACAAACAAATAGTTTAGCCGATTCATTTGCCTCCAACGTGAAAATAAAATGTTTTATCTTTACCGTCACGCGCCGAAATTACCTGTAAACAAATTCAGTATCTTCTCAATCCTGATTGACTTATGGCACAGTCAACGTAAACATCATAAATGTTTACCCCGAGTTAAAAACGTGGTGTTTTGTGATTTATGCCACTCTTCAGATCTTCACTATATCTACTTAGTACAATCATAAAATTAGACAAGTACGTGTCCTTGTAGAAGTAACCGATGCTATGTTTAAATCATACACTGTTAACTTTTTCAATCGTTGTTGCTGTTGTTTTGTTAAAGCACAAAAGGAATAGTATTTATGTCATGTTTTCCTCTATGATGTGCAATCTAAAAGTGTAAGTTTATGTATGAGACTGTACAAGTTAAATGAAAATGTGTACAATTAATCGATAGAACTGCAGCAGCTGACGATTATGGACGGAGCTTCTCAACAAATAGTATATTAGGTTAGATAGTTAGTAAGTACAAAACCGTGTCAGAATCGGGATATTTCTTGTAGGTTGTAGCTTGTTGTCAAAAAACCCATGGTCGGAAGTTCAGATCATTGGTATCAAATTACTGATGATTGAAACACTACGCATCTAAATTTCCGTTCGTGGGTAGTTTGAAAACAAACTGTGACATACAAGTATTATTTTAAAAATATTAGGATACTTTTATCTAAGATACATTGATTGATATCATTATGATAGTTTGTCTAAAATAAAGCTCATCTAACAAAATATATGTACAATTCAATGTCGGGTTTATTTATAATACAACTTGCTGCAATGGTCCACTTTACTGGATTTGACACGAAACTTACCATCAGCGCTTCCAATTCGTTCATCAACTGAAATACAATATGCCTTTTTATTGTGGGTTAAGACTAATCTCAGTTGCTTATATAGAGAAACGAACAATTAAATAAAACCTGTTTAAAACCTCTGCACATTTCTATGACCACTTATGAACAAATTGTTCGAATTGAAAGTTCTAAAATAAAGGGTAAATCATTGAACTATTTAAACTATATACCCATGTAGGTGCATATGGTATGGTTTCTGATTAAGAACACTTACGCGAAATATCTCTGACACCTAATGCCCCTTCCATAAGATCATCGTCTGCAAATAGATGATGTGGTTGGTATATATAGAGAATAGCAGTTTTTTTGTAATATGTCAAAACTGGTCAACGAAAATATTCCTTTATTTGTGTTTATCCACACGTGCGGGTCATTCAGCTATGCCAGTTTGAGCAGCAAGTAAAAAGAAGAATGGATTAAACACAGTTAAAGGCAATACAATTTATTGAAAAAATCAAAAACAATGACAAAGCCATTATTCTTAAAACAATTGCAAATATTTTTATATTTCAACTATACATTTCGGTCATTTATCTCTAAAACATTGAATTATTTCCACCCAGTAGTTAAAGGGGAGTTGTGAACACACTTTAGGGAAATATTTCTTTCAGTGGAAAGACACATAAGGGGCCATAATCCTGCCTATCCTGAGTGTAGCCACAATTGATTTCTGAACGATCAACTACATATGAATGTAATTCAGCTGCAAACGTTTCAGCGAAATCAACCGGACGTTCAAATGAAAGCGGTCACATCACTCGTTCTTGGCCCTCGTGACTCAACCTGTACGCATCTAAACTTCCGACCGTGGGTTATTTGACAATGATCTATGACATACACGTATTATTTCTTAAATAAATGTCTGTCAGTGAACGTTTATCATAATACAATTGTTGCAGCTATATGGATTGAAATCGTTTTCACTAATTGTTTTATATCAAAGATAAGCATTAACATTGTTTATAATGGTAGCGTTTGTCTAAAAGTTTGTATAATCTGCCACAGTCAAATTACATTTCTTTCCGTTTCATGTGTGTGTGATATGTTATACAAGTTGCTACACTGGTCCAATGGACATCTTGCCAACTGTCAATCAAATCCTTAAGCCCCAGTCACATACAGATGCCGGATCAACACGGTTCATATCTTGGATGATCCGGCATGTGAACCGTGTAGCCACCGTGTAGCTCCGTATCACCCCGTGTTGGTTCTGGGACGTTCGAGTATGTCCTTGTCGCTCCGGGAGGCCAACAAGGCAGTTTTGATCTGTGACGAACCGGGATGATAGCACCATCCGGGATGGTCCGTGTAGCTGCCGTGTGGGGTCCGGGGACAGCCGTATAGGGTCCGGGGACAACCGTATTTATGCCTTGGTCGTCCGTGTGCGTCATTGACAGTCCGGGAACACATTCAGACCCTTGTCCTATAAGGACCGTGACGGCAGTTGTACGGTTGTCGCTTGTGCTACCGACGTTGCAACATGAGCGATGAGATAACGACTAACAACAAGCTGTGGTTGATTAGATGCAAGCTTCTACTGCAAATAGCTCAGGTTGATAACAGTATCCTGATTGCAAAAGCGAAGCTGCGACAGAGAAATAGAAATTGTCGAAAATATTTATCTAAACCAGTGAATAGAATGAAAAGGATAACCATCTGGGTCAACAAATGGCTTGCCAGACGACCAGGCCTGGTTCATTACGTAAGGCTGATGGACAAACTCAAGAAACAGACGCAAAAGGCTTCTTTAATATCATACACACAGGCTATCAGATATTATAAGAGATCCTGACGCGTATCGAGCAAAGACTCAAGCCGAAGAAGTTAAACTGAAGCAAGCATCTGACAGCTGGCATTAGGTTAGCAAAACATAGCGGTACCTAACATCGGGGACAGTTACCACTGCCTGATGTATTGCTTCGGGCCACACAAAGCCATCTCCAAGATAATCATTCAGGTCTACGATGTGTACTTGTAGAATTTGCTGAAGAACCAATGCCCTGTCCTGAAACGCCAGATGAGTAGAAGAGCATCGTCAATCAGTTCGGCGACCTATATCAGTTGCATTACTGTGTGGTTGTATTTGACGGGAAGCACATCGCCGTACATTGTCCTCGGTGTGGTAGCTCCTTGTACTACAACTATAACCATTCTATAAGTCTCACGGATTTGGTCGACGCCGCCTACAAATGCATTTGGGTTGAATTCGGCAGCAATTCTGTTCGTGTTCAACATACGTTCTCATTAAGCAAATCGGCTATGATGACCTCCTTTTTCTCTAAAAGGACGAGGGACGTTTTTTTTCTTTTCTTTAGGCGTCAGTTTCTGTGGGTGGTGCTGATGGTTGTTAATCTACTTGTAAATGTAATGGCAATCATTTTAAGTGGCATTTTGACGTTAAATATATGAATACGAAGTAACACCTTCGAAATTTGATTGCGAATGATGGAATCATCGAAAATCAACATGCTGTTATTCAAGTTACTTTCGGTCCGGCGCCAATCGTGTTTGGTCCGTATGGATGCCGTGTAAGTCCGTGTTGTTGTCGTGTAGGTCCGGGATGCTCCGTGCAGATGCCCTGTTGGACCGTGTTTATCCGTGTCTCTTCCGTGTAGGTCCGTAGCTCTGCCGTGACTGTCCGGGACAGTACGCGTGGGCGCCGTGTTGATGGCGTGTTGCCGCCCTGCTGGTCCGTGTGGATGCCGTGTTTTCATCGGGGTGATGGTCTTTGGAGACCGTCGACGCTCAAAAATCCCAAAAGACCACGGATCGTCTCGGTATGTCCCGGGTGTTTCAAAAGCCGATACTTTCTGTTATCGATCTGATCATCACATAATTATCGTGTTAAAAAAATAGTTTTATCAGTTTTAATGTGATTAATAGAAGCAAGGTACATCTGCATTCTTTTTAGAGTAGTAAAACTCAGCATGAATTAGGTCTCGATTGTCATTATACATGTTATTTGAAGGTTACGCGTGATATCTTATCTTAATAACTGTATCTACACATGTGCAGACATGCGGTGTCACCAATTTACGCATTTTATCCACATTTGGAGACGAATACCTAGTTCTCATTTGTTTCAACCAATTTCGTTTATGTTGTTCTAAAAACGGAAATGAAATATGGTTAAATGGTGTAAATATGGTTTATGTAACTCGGACAGTCGGTATTCAGAAAGATAAGTTAGAGGAATTGTATTTATATCATTTCCGACGCGGAAAAGTGGCCTTGACAAGTGCGAGTGGAAGCTTCAATGTGTAAAATTAAAGAAAAACCCTTTATATAACATTAATTTATTTCAAAAACTCGAAATATCATATTAACATTATTTGGTATGAATTATATCATGTGAAAATGGAAACAATTTTATGTTTCTATTTTAATTAAAACGTATTGTTAAATGCCATCGTTTAAGAGTTATTTTATACTTATATCACCACTAAACGCGGTAACTTGGGGAAAGTCGGTGCCTTCGCGTGCGCCTGATACTGGTAGTTTTATTTAGTAACCTGGCCGAAATCCCCTTCATAGAACGCTAATTCATATCAGACAATGACCAAACTGATTTTGTTGTTTTGCTCTTTCAATTATAGTGATTGATACATGTCCCATAAGCAATGTTTTATATTATTAATATCACTTTAATACGTAATACCATGGGGGATTTCGCAACCCACTCGGCGTCAGAAAGCGTGTACACCTTTACCAAAATCCCAGTTACAAAACTCTATTTCGCGTCAAATACATGTGCAAAACAATGTTTTACGTTAATATTTTCGTAAATAACATTGGTAAATACCAGCGTAAAAGTGTTAAAGTATTGCTAATACCATCATTACACGTAGTAACTGGTCAGATTTCGGTAAGCGCGCAAGCGTTTTAGAGCGTGTTTAATGTACCGAAATACCCGTTATAGATAGCATATGTTCTTTATAAACTAATATTATTTTTTTTTGCATTTACATAATAAATAAATGACACGAACCCCTTTTATCAGTGTTATAGAAGGGTAAAAAAGTCCATAAAATTATCCGGAATATCGCGTAATCTTAGGCAATCTGAAGTCAAAGAAGTCACTTTGGTGTTAGCTTGTCTAGGTTTTCTAACCGCTTAGCCACGTGATTACGTTGGTGGAGCGATCATCGTCCAGGCGAGATGTCAATTTACTAAATTCGAAACGAGACTTACCACACTCGTCTTCTATTGAGACATCAAGTGAAAGACAATATGTCTGTTTAATTTGGGCTAACACTCTGAATGCCGAACACAAGTCGGTTACAATACACTATTTGCTTCCAATACATTTCTATGATCACTGATGGAAAGAAAAACATTATTGTCTTCGATTTATTTTTTAATATAGTGTACATTATTGAACAAACTACCTACAGACCACTGAAGGTGCATGTGGTGATGCTCCTGATAAGGAATATTAGCGTGAAATATCACTTATTTTACACCAACAAATCAATTCGATAATCGTCTGCAAATATAGCAACGTAGTAGTTTTATGAATCTGTTGTTTATTATAACATTTAAAATAAAAGACTTATTTTTTCATCACGCAATGTGTAGCGCTTTATGTAAGCGTTGTATAGGAAAATGCTTGTCCTTGATTATTTAATTACTATAATATTTGAATAAAAAAGCTTATTCAATGATTTTGTCAAAATGCAGATATCAGTGTTCTGGCCTTTCTAAATCTATGGGCGTTCAAATTTGAATCTCATTTAACATTAACAAATATTATACGCGCTGTTATTGATTTCGATCATACATACAGTAGTTCAACGTTATATTTTATTGTGTATTGTTTACTAAACGGACGTCGTACATCGCAATTTTGACAATAGTATCGGCGTTTCAAAAACTCAAGATCACGCTGATCTGAATTAAAATCCGCAACCGTATTTGAATGGGCGTAATTTATACCTTTTTATTAATTCTCAGATAAAATTGTATGAAGTATTGGTGAGCTAAACATAAAGCGTTCTTTAAATCGATTAAAAAAATCGGAAATAGAATGCTCGTATGCACACAATCGCATGCCGCTGCTCAAGATTGTTTATGCTCCAATGTAAGCCTTCGAATCTTGCATGGTGAGCTTCACTTTGGACCGTTATAACTGGATTTTGTCCATACACACATTCATATTGGTTGTCAACTCAGTCAAGTTATATTGAATTGATTGTGTTTGTTCTTGTTAAAACATTTTGCGTTATGTATGGTCTTTAAAGTCGTTCTAAGGACCTGGTATTATGCCTTTTAAATTAATTGTCCATGCCCAATATGTTATATTGAAACATTTAATACAAGTTGCTACACCGGTCCGATTTACTGAATTATAAACGAAACTTACCATCCTCGTCTTCTTGTGAGACATCAACTGAAAGACAATATGTCTGATTAATTTGGGCTAACACTCTTAATGCAAAACACAAGTCGGTTATTATAAACTATTTGCTTCCAATACATTTCTATGATCACTGATGGAAAGAAACACATTATTGTCTTCGATTTTTTTTTTTAAATATAGTGTACATTATAAAACAAACTACCTACAGACCACTGTAGGTGCATGTGGTGATGCCCCTGATAAGGAACATTTACGTGAAATATCACTTATTTTACACCAACAAATCAATTCGATAATCGTCTGTAAATATAGCATATGAATCTGTTTTATATTATAACATTTAAAACGAAAGACGTATTTTTTCATTACGCAATGTGTAGCACTTAATGTAAGCGTTGTATATGAAAATGCTTGTCCTTGATTATTTAATTACTATAATATTTGAATAAAAAAGCTAATTAAATGATTTTGTCAAAATTTAGATATCAGTGTTCTGGCCTTTCTAAATCAATGGGCGTGCAAATTTGAATCGCATTTTACATTAACAAATATTCTACGCGCTATAATTGATTTCCGTTATACATACAGCAGTTCAACGTTATATGTTATCGTGTATGGTTTACTAAACGGAAGTCGTACATCGCAATTTTGACAATAGTGTCGGCGTTTCAAAAACTAAAGATCACGCTGATCTGAATTTAAATGCGCATCCGTATTTAAATGGGCGTAATTTATACCTATTTATTATATTTCAGATAAAATTGTATGAAGTATTGGTGAGCTAAACATAAAGCGTTCTTTAAATCGATTAAAAAAATCGGAAATAGAATGCCCGTATGCACACACTCGCATGCCGCTGCTCAAGATTGTTTATGCTCTAATGTAAGCCTTCGAATATTGCATGGTGAGCTTCACTTTGGACCGTTATTACTGGATTTTGTCCATACACACATTCATATTGGTTGTCAACTCTGTCAAGGTATATTGAATTGATTGTGTTTGTTCTTGTTAAAGCCTTTTGCGTTATGTATGGTCTTCAAAGTCGTTCTAAGAACCTGGTATTATGCCTTTTAAATTGATTGTCCATGCCCTATATGTTATATTGTAATATTTAATACAAGTTGCTACACCGGTCCAATTTACTGAATTAGAAACGAAACTTACCATCCTCGTCTTCTGTTGAGACATCAACTGAAAGACAATATGTCTGTTTAATTTGGGCTAACACTCTAATTGCCAAACACAAGTCGGTTACTATAAACAATTTGCTTCCAATACATTTTAATGAACACTGATGGAAAGAAAAACATTATTGCCTTCGATTTTTTTTTAAATAAAGTGTACAATTTTGAACAAACTACCTACAGACCACTGTAGGTGCATGTGGTGATGCTCCTGATAAGGCACATTTACGTGAACTATCACTTATTTTACACCAAAAAAACAATTCGATAATCGTCTGCTAATATAGCAACGTAGTAGTTTTATGAATCTGTTGTATATTATAACATTTAAAACAAAAGACGTATTTTTTCATCACGCAATTGGAAGCACTTAATGTAAGCGTTGCATAGGAAAAGGCTTGTCCTTGATTATTTAATGACTATAATATTTGAATAACAAGAGATGTGTTTGTCAGAAACACAATGCCCCCTACTGCGCCGCTTTGAAATAACATTTATAATTATTATTTGGCAGGTTTAGAAATTATCTCCCTTTAAAGCTTATTACTTCCCTTGATTAAGTTTTTTTTACCTTTGACCTTGAGGGATGACCTTGACCTTTCACCACTCAAAATGTGCAGCTCCATGAGATACACATGCATGCCAAATATCAAGTTGCTATCTTCAATATTGCAAAAGTTATGGCCAATGTTAAAGTTTTCGGATGGACGCACAGACTGACAGACAGAATGACGGACAGTTCAAATGATATATGCCACCCTACCGAGGGCATAAAAAAGCTTATTCAGTGTCGTTTTTTTTCAAAATGCAGATATCAGTGTTCTTGGCGTTTCTAAATCAATGGGCGTGTACATTTGAAACGCATTAAACATTTAAAAGTATTCTACGCGCTATTATTGATTTCAATTATACATACATGAGTTCAACGTTATATGTTATTGTGTATTGTTTACTAAACGGACGTTGTTCATCGCAATTTAGGCAATAGTGTCGGCGTTTCAAAAACTGAAGATCACGCTTATCTGTATTTAAATGCGCATACGTAATTAAATGGGCGTAATTTATACTTATTTATTTACTCCCAGATAAAATTGTATGAAGTACTGGTGAGCTCAACATAAAGCGTTCTTTAAATCGATTAAAAAAATCGGAAATAGAATGCCCGTATGCATACACTCGCATGCCGCTGCTCAAGATTGTTAATGCTTGTTCATGTTTGACAAGAGAAACTACGAACAAAGAATCGCTCTAATGTAAGCCTTCGAATCTTGCATGGTGAGCTTCACTTTGGACCGTTATAACTGAATTCTTTCCATACAAACATTCATATTGGTTGTCAACTCGAGTTATATTGAATTCACTGTGTTCTTGTTAATAAAACATCTTGCGTTATGTATGGTCTTCATAGTCGTACTAGGGACCTGATATTATGTCGTTTAAATCGACTGCCCATGCCCAATACTTTCTATTGGCTTGTTATAAATCAAGCATGTAAATAAAACTCCATAAAACGCCTGCTGTAGTTGTTGATACAAATGGTGTTTGTAATTGAAAAGCAAATACGCATGATTGTGTTTAAAACAACCGTACGATTCATTGTTCATATAAAAAAAAACTAACTGCAACAAAGCGTGTAGTTGTTTCCTCTTTAACAAAACCCATGCACTTACCGGGTGACATGTTTCTCAGGTAAAATGGTTTAAGTACGCTTCTTTTATGCTTTTCGTCAGCTGTACTAGTAGAGGGATCTGCTCGGCTAGTGGAAGGTTCTTGTAATGAAAGACATGTACATATAACAAAGTATAACACGATAAGGAACCTGTCTTCCATAGATAGAGAATTACATCAAGAGTGAGTCATTCTGCAATAATCATGGAGGAGCATAACGTTGCGAAAACAATTGCTATCAATGCCTTGTATCAATGTACTAAATTGTATTCAAATGCATTCAATACTAATGCAATTATGCTCCGAACAAGAAAAACGACTTAAGTGCATTAACTCTGTAATAATAAAGATACAATTTTGTACTACGCACCTCTCATAAAGATCCTCTATCATTATGTTCAGTGTTATAGAAATCGCTCAACTAAGTCCCAATCAAGTCCGCGCAACATAAGCGGGAGGGAATGACGGATAGCAGGGCGGGGCGATTTATTATATGTCTCCCTTCGGAGATAAAGGCATACGCAGTTCCCAACGATGTAGATACAGGCGCAACACCTTACCAGAACCCCAATAAATGAATTATATCCCTCTGAAAAGGACACCGAATCCAGATCCATTCCTTTTGGCCTTGACCTTAGATCTACCGACTGGATGATGTCAGCGATCTAATTTATATCGGCACAGACATGACATAGATTTTAATATACAAGAATGGTTTCCTCCGAAGTTTGATCGTGAACGCGTTGGTATAAAATTATACCTGCTTTCAGAGACGTAGTTATCTACGTCTCTGCTGCTTTCATTTAAATGGCTAATAATAAACATAGTTGTGCCAAGTGGTTAAGTCTATAAATCATCATTTTTTCACATTTTTTTACCCACGAAGGACTTGTAATAATGTTGTATCCCAGTTAAGTTGTTGTAAATGACATGTTTCATGCATAACACCATCAACCAAATTCAATAACTTGTCAAAGACTTTTAAAGAACGTTTTCACAATTGTTTAAGGCCTTTCCTCAATCTTTTAGCGTCTAGTAAAATTGATGACCATATTTCTATCATCTTACAATTCAATATGTATGTATATTACCTCTAGTAAAACAATAGGAAGGAAAGACTTCAAACATGTTTGATCTGTTTAAAACGGTCCACATTGATCTTAATTTCATTATCCAGCAAATTAACTAATGCAATCCCTGAAGATCAGTAATATGGCAGATCGCGGAATCCATGGATCGTGATCGCAATATATCTGGGTCACGATACTCCCCAGGTCATCAATGTAGTTATATAAAACAAGTGTTTACGCATTATAATTTTATCTACAGCTCTTAACATGTCATTAACTCACCATTATATTGTTGCATACTATGATATATCCATATGCAAAATATATTGTGTTAAGAAATAAAATGGTATTCCTTATCATTATTTCCGAATTGCGTATACTTCTTTTTTTCCAAACCGACTTTCAGTATTTTAGTTTTTGCGTGACATAAACACAATCCTGAATACCCGATCTCTCATGGTGCTACACATATTTGTATCGTGAATAAATAAATCGCGGTCGATTGCGTTTCGATATATTTATTTAAAATGGAAAGGAACATATTTTGTTCGATGACACATCCATGGAATCTAGTGTCCCGTATTACTTTCGTTAAACAATACATGTTTTAAAAAAGAAAATCAGCTTTGAACAAATCACATTTCAGTGTATCCATGCATTTATAAACAATCAGCAAGCTGTTTACACGACTATTCTATCCCAACTAGAGAGACATACAGGCACACATAATTATTGGGGATACATAGAAAACGTATTCGAATCAATCTTTTCTTAATCATTATTAATACATGAACCGCGAATGGATGACCATATTCTGCCCAATGTTCTAAACAGTGACATATAAATAACTAATACTTAATCAATTAACGGACGCGTATGATTGACACTTAACTAATACGTTTTGTAGCCGCTTCATTGACCGCCTATACGAATCAATTTTGACAAACCTATAGACATGCCTATACAACTCGAAATTCTTTGTGACGCATAATCTATTTTAGCGACCATATTGTCTTAAATTTAAAGCAACATAATAACATGGACAGGTGCAATAGTACGGATATATACGTATTTAGAGAAAACATATATAACTGATTTCAATAACATTGTGTGAATCGTTATCAGTATTTGTACAAAAAAAGCTTGTTCTGCCGCCGCCTTTATGGAGCATTTCCATTATCAGTGTCTCGTCCTGATAAACGCTTTTATAAAAAAAAGACGGGAACTCGTCATGAGTACGTCTATAATGGACTGGTTCAAAATATACAGGATCTGATTAATACGGCTCGATTGGTCATTGTCGGCTCAGGTACTACTTGAAAGTGACCCGGGTACTCTTAAGTATACTCACTGCAAAGTACCAGGGGTGCGGAAAATATATTCTGAAGTACACCGGAGTATGGCCGGTGGCCTTTGAGAAATGTTCCGTAAAATGTATTGACCTTGTTTTAATAAATACTTATCGATTTACATATACAATTTAAAAACAGGTTGAGGGCTAGCCGAACCTTGCACTTACAACTGTGCTCTTTACTTTGAATAAGAGCTTTGCTTGTGAAACACAATGCCCCCTACTGCGCTTTGAAGCCGCATATTAGCTATTTTAGAAACAAGGTTATATTTTGAATGTAAATGTCACAGTGACCTTGACCTTTGACCACGTTTGATTGTAGATGTCAATGAGATGCATGCACATGTGAAGTTAACAGAACATCGACCCAAGAGTGTTCATTTTATGAGCAAGGTTAAAGTTTTGGGACAGAATGACAGACAAGCCAAAAACAATATACACTTTTTTTTAAAAAGGGGGCATAAAAACAAAGTGCACATAATAAATAATAACTAATTTTAACTATATACCACTGTCATGTTCTGTATTTTAAACTCTTATGAAAACGTATGTAAACAACAGATGTTTCAGTCACAGGGCCATTATCAGGACTCTTACAATCGACTTGCATTCATTAGCAATCAATCAGTGACAGGACTCATACGTGGGACGTAATCGCATGAACCACCGATCAGCAAGGAATGTCCTATATGAGATCTGCACACATAAACAATCAGTATCAGGTTTTAACTATTTGGAAAAAAGACCTATATCCGTGCAATGGAAACATTACACGCCATCGATTTATTTTAATTGAGTAACAATAAAAACATAAATTAATGACATAAAATAAAATTCAAATGAATTAAGAAAAATCCTGAATGAAAAAGTATATTAAATAGTTATTTCAGCTTTCAGAATGCATTTTTGCACTGAACACATCTCATTTCCAATTATTTGAATATCAAATCATCAATTTTGGAATTTTACTCAATAACAACTATTAAATCAGCAATACTTATATGTTTCACAGACACCCCACTTGCAAATTATGTTATAATTTTAGATAATTTTTTTAGTATATTTTTGTAAAATACCATTTTCGTCACTTTTGCATTACTATGCAAGTGCTTATTGTTTATATATTGTCAGTTTTGTATGAACAACGATGAACTGGACTTGTTCAAGTTGTATGAATAAACTTTCTGTTCTGTTCTGTTCTGTTCTTTAATTTAAGCGAAATAAGCCGAGCAGTTAAGGCTGAGTAAAGTTAACCCAATTTAAGGGAGTATATGCATAAAAAATGAACAAAGAAAATGAAAAAAAATGTACCGAACGGGCCAAAAAAAATCTTAAACGATCACATATAAAAATGATGATTATTTAACTGTAAAAATTTGTAACAGTTTAAGGGACTATATTTTAGAGAATATATTTTACTTGACGAAAAGACAAATGGCAATAATTCTGCCGAAACTAGACGCAGAAATAATCATTGCTTTGCGATCGTATTTAAAGTTATTTAGCTGTGAAAAAGTGAGCGATTTGAACACGCAACTTTCGGAACGTACGGACGCAATTGCAACAATTGCAACGCTTAACGCTCAATACAATTCGGAGTAATTCCATTGTACTTTTTAGAGTTGTCTGGTCGATTTGTATAATGCGAAGAGGCAGTCAGTGTGTTGTACTATTCATCAAATAGTACAACTCTTGGCTTTGTGGTTGTATTAAATTTGATTTAAAAGTTAACATGCTTAATACCTATACTTAAACCATGTTATCCCAGGTATGTGGCCGGTTTTTATCTTAAAGTAAGATTTGAACATACTTCTTTGAGGACATCTATAATGCATACAACATAGTTAATTTCGTTCTAAATAATTTGAGGTATGAAACTGTTTTATTTAATTGCCAATACAGATAATATGACCACAGGCGTGGACAGTTAACTACAGAGGATATTTAAAAAAAACAACAATCGTATGAGGCGATACATAACAAGCGTTATAGCTCTTTGTCTTATGGTGTCAGAGACAAAAACAATATAAGCTACTTTGCAACATTCCACACTAAATAAATGACCTCGGTGTTATGGAGGATACCTTTACGACATGAAAATGATTGTTGCCATGCGCATTTCTGTGTTCTGGTGAGCTCAATAATGGTTAATAGTATACTTGTTCCATTTTATTTCACAACACTTGATGTAAGTTGGCAATATACTTACTCCAGAATGAGCTAGATTTTGGAACAACCCACTCATATACCGGTGCAAACAAAGCTAAAACCTTTAAAATCATTTCAAAAACACATACCGTTTCAACATTAATTATTATATGACACTACTATTTGCTCATAAGATTGGTCAGCATTGTAAGTACCGGGGCATAAGATTGTTTTTTTTCCGGAAGGTTTGGATTCCAGATTACAACTTCGATTGGTGGAAATACATTTTGATAAGAAAGCGTCCATATGATTATTTTATGTTATATAATTGTATGCTGTTATAGCTAGTTACATTACATAAACTAATGTTTATACTTATGTATAAAGACGACGTTCTGTTGTACAACTCTGAAAAAACTGTCCGTGTGTCTGTCTGCCTGTTATTGGTTTAACAAAAGAGATACAACATTATATCACATTTAAATACAATGATAAGAGAGTAATATAAGTTTGATCAATATTTATTTATTTTTTATTTTTTTACTTTTGTGAAATAATAGAAATATTTCATTTATATTATGTATAAACAATTATGTAAATTGTCAACACCAAACTAATTCAATTGTATTTATGTACATAAAACCTTATTGTTAGATTGTATTTCATGAAACCTTACATTTTGCTTATACTAATTGTCATCTAATATTCCAGCTGCATATAATTATCGCGAGAAATATAGGTGAAACCCTATTGAGTAAGTTACGCCGAAAAACAAAAAACTGGTGGCCTTAATTGTTTCTAATAATAATCCATCTTGATGAATATTGCTTTATTGTTACATATTTTTAATGGTTATTATTAAACGGCTGTTATCTTGTATAATCAAGATTTGGAAAGTTGTTTTTATCATAATTAATGTATGCTTATTACTTTGATTAATATAACCGCAAAACGCGCTTTCCCATTTTCTGTCGCAAACTCCTGAGCATGAACAGTGAAATTTTGTTTAGAGTGAGAACATACTGAGGATTGAATCTCCTGACATATATCATTAGGACGAATGCGAGGAGAAGCTTAATTATTGCTTGTCCCTAATGTAGTCACAAGCATTTAAATGTTTTCATATAACCGTATGTTTAAGCTCCTAAGGTGATGTTTTGTACCGGAAGGGAATCATTTCTAACTCCCCGAAATATAACACGGATAAATTAATTTGTGCAAGTTAATACCGATAATTTACGAGCGAGAAGTTTACTGGTACTTGTGTTCATTTGTAACTTTTCTATCTCAGAAATACAAACAAGGCTTTTGGAAGTACAAAATGGGATATAATCCTGCTATAAAGTTGATGAAAATATTTGCATCTATTGTTGTTTTCCTGAAATTAATTTTACCGTCAAAACTGTAACGTCCAAGGTTGCGTTCTCAACTGTAACACTTGAGAAATCAAGGGATATGTTTGTCAAACACTATGCCCCCTTTTGAGCGATTTTGATCCATATATTTTACCTTTGACCTTGAAGGATGGCCTTGACCTCTCACCACTCAAAATGTGCAGCTCCATGAGATGTTCATGCATACCAAATATAAAGTTGCTATCTTCAATATTGCAAAAGGTTTGACCAAGGTTAAAATTTTGGGACATAATAACAGACAGACAGGCCAAAAAACAATATACCCCCTCTTCTTCGAAGAAGGGGGCATAACAAGAGTGACAATATATGTTATTCTTAAGCATAAACGTTATTTAATTTCAAACTATTTAAACAAAAAAAACACACTTTAAAACAACTTGTATAAAGTTTGTATTGTTTATGACATCCAAATTAGAAAAATGACACGCTAAACATCTAAGCATTACTGTCTTCTCTGACTTTTTGTCCTGGAAAATATCGTCTAATTTTTGAAGCTGCATATATTTTCTAAATATGCTCGTACAGATTATTGTGTTGACTCAAATAGAATTGACGGATGACTTAAATCATACAGCTTGTTTAAAGTTTGTTGATTATGATGAGTTTAAGCATTTAATCAAAATAATGGGACAGCACAATCTTTGTGTATTAACACAAAGTTATCTTACATGTAATTGTAATACAAATCCTAATTGTTGTATAGTATTCTTGATTTAATATTGAACTACTTGAAATGCACAATCTCAATTTAATAATAAAGTTCACTTACCTTCGTTGACGTATAAATCTAGCCCATCCAGTCTTCTTTGAAGACCAATAAGTGTATCTGTAAGCAAATTTTGTTTTAAATTAAATATCAGTTTTTATTGAAACAAAAGCGGAGAAAATACATTCATTAATACACATGTTTTTCATTTTAATTATTTTCTTGCTGCTTACATACGCAGTAATATCTAAATAACCATGCGTATTATAACAAAGCAATTTATATAAAATTCATTTGTATCTCATGTTTTATTAATGGCTGTGTACTTCATTTCACACAAATGCAATTCAACAATTGTCTACGATGACACATTTATGGAAACCTAATGCCATTCTTGCTTATGTTAAATAAGAACTGTTTTTGCAAAGAAAATCGGCGATCGATGATAATATTTGGAAGCTAGCTTAGGTCTATATATTTTCACAACAGTCCCTTTCTTTGGATTACAACTATCATATCGTATTTTACGAGAGGCAGACAGTACCTTATGTTAGTTGTACATACAAACAAGACCTTACGGTGATATCGTAACACCTGTTTGGTCGCAGATCAGATGCACACGAGCGTCTATTGTAGTCATATTTATGAAGAAAAAAAAATGGTAAAATAGGCCAACACTGTTTTGTCATAAATAGTTAATGATTCGGAAGGGAATCATTTCTAACTCCTCAAAATATAACACGGATAAATAAAATATGTGCAAGTTAATACAGATCATATTCACACACTGTATTTTTGCCATCACAATTGCAATGACAGAAAGACGGTGTATAAGTATTAGTGTATTTGACAACACAATTGTTCGTTTAACTGTTATTGCTATAAGCACTAATCAACTTATAAGGTGATACTAAGATAACATATAATGATATTTCAATTCTAGGGGGCTTAGTGGTTACACTGCACAAAACAGAAATAATGGTATTTCGTAAGAGGGATGTATTAAAAGATGGACAAACAATGGTAATGTCATTGCAGTGGTTGATAACTTTAATTATTTAGGTACGGTGTTGAGTTTTACAGGACATTTTCAATTAAACCAGAACCATTTGGTTGGTGAAGCATTTTAGGCAATTAATACACTATTGTTTAAATGCAATGACTTTGACATACACCCAATTAAGTGTCGTGTGTCGTATCGTATCGTCGCGTTAAATGAACACGGAACATATTGCGACGTAAAAAAATAAAAACATTTTGTATCTCATTCAATCTATGTTACAATACAACATCTGTCGTTTACATTTTGGCTATTGCTATAAGAAACACTGACTTGTTTATGGGTTAACTTTATTTTACGAAATATTGTACTAAATATTCGTTGATTTTAAGTATGTATGCGGCTTAAATACATTCCATGAATATCGTTTACCACATATAACAGCACGCACAGTGAGTTTCAATTGCAATGTGTGAGTCATATAACAATAAACACTGTAAATATAGTACTATAAATAAAAAGGCATACAACTATCGACATTCTGATATAACATAATTCTCTACACACGAACCACATGTTCACACAAAGATTATGATTCTTCCACAATTGGTATCTAGAATGATATCAAGTTTCTACAGTAAATCTTTTTGGTGATCATGCTTTTATACTAAATGTTTTACGAAGGTTCATAATAGTAGTGAAATGCATTGGGCCACTCATGTTGTTTTTTTTGTTCGATTTGTCATTGTAACCAGGAGCCCGTCTAATCAAACGTCGTACGAAACATTTAAGGTAAGGCTTAATATTAAGGTCGCCTCGTTTAAGCCTAGTTTTACACTCGTTCTTTGCAAACATGTTCTATGTTTTTTTTTGTATTGAGTGGCATATAATTGTGTCCTCTAATGTGGACTTTGTTTCATATAGTGCTCGTAGCCTGGTTCGTGGTAGCTTAGTGCTTAGATCATATATGAACTTGTTCTTTTCTAATTTGACAAGTTTTATTTAAGAAAGCAGTTATTGTAAAACCTGTAACAAAAAACCGTATGAAATTATTATTAAAATGTAAATACACTTAAACGATACCTCATTAGTATAAACTTCACATCATAATATTGATATGCATGGACAATACTGCGTCTGTGCTGGTAGTTTTTGTTCCATTTGGTCAGGTTTTTCAAACAGTGGATGTATCCACTTTTTAGTTTCACTATCAAAACACTTATTGACAGCTATTCAACTGAACATGTGCAAAAAACACCATATGTGTTCTCCCTAAATATGACCTATGGATTATTTGGTTTCACATAAAAGAGGAAATATTCTGAAAAGTGTGGTTTTACTCAGTCAAGTTCTCATATATTAGTTAGTTACACAAAGAGCAATAACGACAACATACTTTTCTACATCATGTTTGTCTATGAGAGATAAATATGCACTGATAATAAGATTGCAATAACAATTAATCAATTAAAACCAGTATGAACATACTGATATAAAAAAAATATGTATACAAATTCACAAATGTAGGTTTCACTAATGATACTATAAGTTGCATAAGCTGCGTTTTTGTTTTTGAAAACAAGACTTTAATGCAAGCTAAATGATATTTTCATATTGTCACNTTAAGAATTACTATGCCATTATCATTTATGGCCATTTTGACCTTTAAACTCTTGAATTCTTTCGCATGACACGCCGTCCAATGACTGTGAACAAAATTAATGTACAGAGTCATTTTAAAATCTCACAATGAATGACATAGTTATGGCCCGGAAAAGCTCATTTATGGCCATTTTTTACTTTTGAACTCCAAGTGGGACCTCGACCTTGGAGGTATCGACGTAATTCTTTCAAACAACACAACGTCCAATGATTGTTAACAAATGTACCGATTTATTTTAAAATCTCACAATGAATGACATAGTTATGGCCCGGACAAGATCATTTATGGCCATTTTCGGCCTTTGAACTTAAAGTGTGACCTTGACCTTGGAGATATCGACGTAATTCTTTCGCATGACACACCGTCCAATAATTGTGAACAAATGTACCGAGTGATTTTAAAATCTCACAATGAATGACATAGTTATAGCCCGGACAAGGTCATTTATGGCCATTTTCGACCTTTTTGAACTCAACGTGTGACCTTGACGTTGCAGATATCGACGTAATTCTTTCGCATGACACAGCGTCCAATGATTGTGAACACATGTGCAAAATGATTTTAAAATCTCACAATGAACGACATAGTTATGGCCCTGACAAGCTCATTTATTGCCATTTTTGACCTTTGAACTCCAAGTGTGACCTTGACCTTGGAGATACCGACGTACTTCTTTCGCATGACACACCGTCCCACGATGGTGAACAAATGTATTAAGTCATTTTAAAATCTAACGATAAATGACATAGTAATGGTCCGGACATACTTTTGGTTTAAAACGCACTTAGTGACCCCGTGACCTAGATTTTAACCCGGCATGACCCATATTCACACTTGACCTAAAAATCATCTTGATACAACTTCTGACCAAGTTTGGTGAAAATCGGAATAAATTGTCGGGGCAGACAGACCGACCGACCGACCGACAAAGCGACTCCTATATAGCCCCCATTACCAATGGTAATGGGGGTATAATAATTTTGGATTTGGGTACGTATTTGAAAATCCAAACCTTGTGCAAGTTAATAGTTTTATTAGCGAGTTTAAACGTAGACTCGTCGACAACTTTAAACAAGAATGGTATGGCAACATGAATACCAATTGTGTATAAGATATGTATAGAGTTTTCAAAACCTCTTTGGAATATGAAGAATATTTAGACTTACATCCTATACGACGGCGCTAATTTGTTTTATAAGATTAAGAGTCTACACACTCGTTGAGAATACAAACTGGTAGATACGCTCATTCCATTCTTTGAAACGAACATTATTATCGATGTTGTAAAGACTTTGATTTATAAGTCTGAAACAATTGTCTGTCTGTCTGTCTTTGTTCTTATAATTCTGGTTTTTGCTAGTAGTTCCCTTAAAACCGTGTAAACAAAATTATGAAAAATATATGCCATTTATTTAACACGCGCACTCAGTTGGGTTGCATCATTATATCGAGGTTTTATTTATAATTATATACCACTGTTATTTAATACGTACCATAAAATGTATCCAAATCTTTCATTGCATCTAAAATATAAAAGCAAGTTATCATTCATAAATGTATTTTTATGTAAATCATTTATTATAGACTAACTAAACAACTGCTAAGAGTATTTTGAGACATCACGCAAAATATCGATTGTTTAATATATTGGACGTTTAATTGTAGTACGTCATCCCGTATCAGCACTATTTCAATTATTGCCGTTCGACAACCATGGTGTTTTATGTCATCATTTATTCAATTATTTGTCATTAACAAAATGCTTTCGTACACAGTTAATATATATGTAGCCAAAACGAAATATGGTGACTAAATTCCAACGTGTTTAACCACTTATATGTTTTGCTTTTACATTAATATATTCCGTGAATATCTTTTACCGAATATAACAGCTCGCACAGTGAGTTTCTATTGCAATGTGTGAGTCATGTAGCAATAAACACTATAAATATAGTACTATAATAAAAAGGCATACAACTATCGACATTCTGATATAACATCATTCTCTACATAAGAACCCTATGTTCACACAAAGATTAAGATTCTAACACAATTGGTATCTAGAATAATATCGAGTTTCTACAGTAAATCTTTCTGGTGATCATGCTTTTATACTAAATGTTTTACGAAGGTTCATAATAGTAGCGAAACGCATTGAACCACATTTTTTTGTGTACAATTTGTCATTGTAACCAGGCCCCTCTAATCAAACGTCGTACGAAACATTTAAGTTAAGGCTTAATATTAAGGACGCCTCGTTTTTTTCCTAGTTTTAGAATCGTTCTTCGCACACATGTTCTATGAATTATTTGTATTGATTGGCCTATAATTGTGTCCTCTAAATTGTTCTTTGTTTCATATAAGGCTCGTAGCCTGGTTCGTGGTAGCTTAGTGATTAGATCATATATGAACTTGTTCTTTTCTAATTTGACAAGTTTTATTTAAGAAAGCAGTTATTGTAAAACCTGTAACAAAAAACCGTATGAAATTAGTATTAAAATGTAAATACACTAAAATGATACCTCATTAGTATAAACATCAAATCATAATTTTGATTTGCATGGACAATACTGCGTCTGTGCTGGTAGTTTTTGTTCCATTTGGTCAGGTTTTTCAAACAGTGGATGTATCCACTTTTTAGTTTCACTATCAAAACACTTATTGACTGCTATTAAACTGAACATGTGCAAAAAAACACCATATGTCTTCTCCCTAAATATGACTTATGGATTATTTGGTTTCACATAAAAGAGGAAATATTCTGAAAAGTGTGGTTTTACTCAGTCAATATCTCATATATTAGTTAATTACACAAAGAGCAATAATGACATCATACTTTTCTACATCCTGTTTGTCTATGAGAGATAAATACGTTTTTGTTGCATAAATATGCACTGATAATGAGATTACAATAACAATTAATCAATTAAAACCAGCATGAACATACTGATATGAAAAAAATATGTATACAAATTCACAAATTTAGGTTTCACTAATGATACTATAAGTTGCATAAGCTGCGTTTTTGTTTTTTAAAACAAGACCAAAATGCAAGCTAAATGATATTTTCATATTGTCACATATTTGTTCGACCTTTATATTTTAACAGCTAAATCTGACTGTACAACTAAACTGTTAAACTATAATTAGAATTATTATTATAAGAATTTAGCAATAGCAGTGTAACAATTTATTTTCAGCCAAAGAACACTATTTTGTCTTATCTGCAATGTGACAAAGCAAAGTAATGTAAGCTCTTGTTATCATGAATTTTTAAAATCACCTTGTCTGAAATGGGTAACAAGAGTGCAATGATGGCCCTGAATCGCTCACCTTTTAATAGAATTGGCCCAGTGACCTAATTTTTGACCCCAGATGACCCATATACGATCCAAAATCAGATATTATTAAGATAAACATTCTGACAATATTTCATTAAGATCAGATGAAAACTATGACTTCTATTGTCTACACAAGTTTTTTCTATGATTTGACTTAGTGACCTAGTTGCTGATCCCAGATTACCCAAATACAATCCCAATCCATATGTCACCAAGATAAACATTCTGACAAAGTTTCATAAAGATCTGATGGAAACTGTGACCTCCATTGTCTACACAAGACTTTTCTATGATTTGACCTAGTGACATAATTTTTCACCCCAGATGACCCAAATACAATCCCAACCCAGATTTAATCAAGATTAACATTCTTGCCAAATTTTATTAAGAGTGGATGAGAACTGTGACCTCTACTGTGTACACAAGTTTTTTAATAAACTTTGACCTAGTGACATAGTTTTTGACCCTAGATGACCCAAGTTCGATTCCAACCCAGATTTTAACAAGACAAACATTCTGACCATATTTCATTCAGATCTGATGAAAACTGTGACCTCAATTGTCTACGCAATTTTTTATGCTTTGACCTGGTGACCTAGTTTCTGACCCCAGATGACCTAAATACAATCCCAATCCAGATTTCATCAAGATAAACATTCTACCCAAATTTCATAAAGATTAGTTGAAAACTGTGACCTCTATTGCCTACACAGGGTTTTCTATTATTTGACCAAGTGACCTAGTTTTTGATCCCATATGACCCAAATACAATCCCAACCCAGATTTCATCAAGATTAACATTCTGACTAAATTTCATAAAGATTGGATGAAAACTGTGACCTCTTCTGTCTACACAAACAAATTGTTGACGCACGCACGCACGACGGACATCACACGATCACATAAGCTCACCATGTTACTTCGTGACAGGTGAGCTAAAAATTACAAGCCTCAAACATGGAAATCATGTTGTTGTTTTTTCATAATGTTTTGCATTCAAAGGATTCTGTAAGATGAATTTTGTGGTTCATTACTGCTTCAGACTTGTGGAAATATGTATTGATTTATTCACAAGCAAATACATTGCTATATTGGATTATATTCTTATTTAGTAAGTTTACATGCCACCTCCAGTTGATAGTTGTCATTCTAAATTGAGCAAAAGAAGTCACTTATCTCTAAAATTCACAGATAAAATGCAAAATACATTTATTTGAACTCTTTAAGCTTATTTTACAGCGAGAAGAAAATTCTACAAAAATCATACTGCATTAAAATTGCAGAAAAAAAATAATGTCTATACTGCAAGCATTCCATGAAGGAATAATATCAAATAAAACAGTTATATGTTTGTTTAAATAATAACATGGCTGTGCTGTGTTTTGGAACGGTGCTGTCTTCATCTTGCTGCACAGTCAGATTTTGAGTCCGACTTGGACATGACAAATGTCGTTGTTTTGTATATGATTTCATCATTCATTAAATAGAACTAGACTTAGTATCGATGTTTTCATTGTCGTTTTGTTGAAACAAATTAAATTATTCAGGTAACAGTGAAATTTAATCAACAAAAATGGTGGTCCACTGAATTGTTGATCGATCCAGTTGATTTTGCTAGCTTTGTGGACCGACGGTCCACTGCATTAATATTTTATTCTTCTAGACTGGTATGATCACTCAAGGAATTGCTGACTTTTTTTAAGAACTAGTTTCATTACACAAAACCTTAATTCTTTTACCAATCAACATCATTTTTTACTTTTGAATATTACTTCTATAACAATTTATCAAAAACAAAAAAATGCTGGCAAATAATAAAATAAATTGAGTTTTTTTCACCCAAATATTTACCATTAATGAAACACATTTTAATTCCATAAATGTTATTTTAAAACACAGTCAATATCTTTTAAGAAAAAACTTACAAGTAACAAATAAGAATATTATATGAGCAAATACAAATCTTATAAATACAATTTCTTCAAATAGTGTTCTATCGCGACAAAAATATATTTTTAGAATATAATATGGCTCTATTTTTCCACACAAAAAATAAAATAAAAAATAATCATAAAATGCCCAAGAAAAGATATCATGATAAATATACATAAATTAAAAAAACAAGCATTTACTCCTGATCCAACCTCCGGCTAACTTAAAGGTCAATTTTAACACTTTTGGAAACTTTATAATATTAAAGATAATTGTTTGAGATGCGGAATAAAACTATTTGCAACAATTAGACGTTACGCCTTATGCCATGAATCACCAGGTAACTCGTCCAATAACGCGCCGTTTTCTAAAAGTTGGACTGACTTACCTCCCTTGCTGTGACGTCAGACATGAATATCCGCTATTTTTAACATGCGTTATTTATGCCGAGACGATCAACTTCATTGCTATTATATCACTACTTTTATGTAAAATTATGGACTTTTTTGACGAATCTGATCACGATGAAGATGAACTGCATGAAATTAGACCGTATATGTACAGTACACGCCATTTTATCGATTTAAAAAATCCCGATTATACCAGACTCCTTTTCCCAAAATGGCTGGAAAAAGCCCTGAAATGTTCGTTATTAGATTTTTCAAAATCAATCCAAATTATTGTGTTCTTTCTTTGTAAATAAATGCAAGTGAACGAAATCGTATTATTATAACACATAACTTAGTTTATAACAATAATAATAATCATTTGCACCCATCGATGTAATTACACTTATGCATAGTGCAAATGTAAAATTCAATAAAAACTTCACACGACAGAAAACACACTACCGTATTTTTCGGGTAAAAGACGCGACTTTTTTTCCCAAATGTTCTTATTTATAGACAAAAATGAAAAACAGAATATCCTTAGCTTTTGCCAAAAATGCGCGAGTGATAATCATTGGCGGTAATTTTATTGCCTCTTAATGACCCATCTGTCACAAGCACTCGATAATTTAATTGGTTTATTGCAGTTTTATGACTTTGTTATGCCTACCACACTAATCCTTTTTTGTAGCCCCCCGCGTTAAAATCGTTGTCAGTTTCTTAAGAGATTGATGATAGCAACCGGGTGTAATCTCCTGGAAATCGTGCTTTTCACGCATTATATTATCAAAATATTGCTTCGACACGGAAAGCGTTTTAACAAATTAATATTGAATTCATTACAAATTTAATACAAATATAAGTGTTTTGTTGAATTTCCCTAAAAAGAATATCAATGTGTAATCCGAAAACACACTTCTCATTGTTTTATGTTAACGCGACGTTTACAAAATCTAGCGTCAAAAACGCAGTCCTCACGAATATTTCGTGTTTATCCTTCGTTCCTTTGGCGCGAAAATTATGCGGTTATGTACAACNATATCCTGGAAATCGTGCTTTTCACGCATTATATTATCAAAATATTGCTTCCACACGGAAAGCGTTTTAACAAATTAATATTGAATTCATTACAAATTTAATACAAATATAAATGTTTTGTTGAATTTCCCCAAAAAGAATATCAATGTGTAATCCGAAAACACACTTCTCATTGTTTTATGGTAACGCGACGTTTACAAAATCTAGCGTCAAATATGCAGTCCTCACGTATATTTCGTGTTTATCCTTCGTTCCTTTGGCGCGAAAGTTATGTACAACATCTCGCTAAACGCATGGAAAGAGTGCGTGTACTAATTTGTGAAAAAAACTTGGTAGCGCAGAGAACTTTTAGATATGTTGATTTCGGTTAAAATTTTCGTTGGTCTTTTAATTAAACACAATTTTATCACGAATAATATGAAATGGAAATTTCCCTTTTAATTAATTTCAAAACAACACAAATAAGACAATGAGGAGTGATTATTGCGTGATGTTTATGCCTTTCTCAGTTTGAAGCCATGGCGAACCCGTAATTGACTGTAATAATTGCATCATAATTATATGTCTACATGTCGAATTTTATATTGAAACATTAGGCGGTGCCCATTGTGATTTATCGGCATTTTCGTTCATTTCAGACTCCATGCAGTTCTCAGATCATAATCTCTGTTATTTATTAATCGAACTTGTTAGTTTCTGAACACTTATGCTACTGAAAATAGGCATCTGGATTGTGTTTAATGGCCCAAACAAGCACACAGTGGCTTCGATCCGTGTTTTTGATCCCTAAATTTAAGATTAGCACGTGCACTATTAAATAGTATGCTGGTCAGTACAATCGTTCTACCGAAAACCGTCGACTGCGTCTTTGTTCTTTTGCCCAATCAAGCCCTGAACATCCAATATCCTGTGTATTACGAA
>VMBQ01005312.1:19045-69395 GCA_007657795.1 Dreissena rostriformis | reverse complement strand
TCATTGAACTAAAAATGTGGGTAGACTTGAAAGACCCGCCTACAAACGGCAATTGTTTACAATATTGCATATTATCAAGTCAATGACAGCGAAAGGTGTTACTTAGTAATTGATTCGCCCACAAATGTCAATCAATTATACATGAATCCTACATTACATCTAATCACTGAGCTCAAAAGGTTGAAAGAATTCCTAGACCAGTCCACTGATGTAAATATCAGCTACATTAATCTTGTATATCATCCAATCACCAGACACGCAAGGAAAGCATTGAGATAAACACAATCACGCGTATCTCGTTAAATAATTCATTTCAATAGAATCACATACCAAATATATAGCAATGACATTCACGCCTTAAATGTAACTCCTCTACAACTTTGCCTGATTTTTATGTTTTTTTAAATGAAATCACAGAAGAAAACATTTAAAATTGCAAATATTGCTAATATTGAACATGGATTGTTTTTAAAAGAGCTACCAAGACGCCTGTTAAGATGCGGATGTATATATGTAATAATATCCTTTACGCAATATTTGTTAGGAGGTATAAAGTTGTTTTACTTGAACTGGATTTATTTAGGAGGTCGGTCTTGTAAGTTTCATTGATGCGTTGTACGCACTATCGCAACTGATGCTAACCAATGCAGCATGCATTCTAACAGTTATTTTGCTTGCTCTTTGTCTTAAAATAGTGAAATTTCAGTCAGTAAAATATGCATATGTTAGTTTTAATTGCATATCATATCAAAGCCATTTTCTGTTTGGAGGGGGTGTCTACTTTAAGAAAAGTATGGCGGATGATATCAAACTCTTCTTTTAATATAATGTGTCTGTATTCTCTTTTATGCGAAGTTGTGGTGCAAGAAGCAAATAAATGCAGCTAAATAATGAGATAATATTTATATATGTAATAAACAATTACATTATATAGATGTTATCGTCTGCTTACATATTGTTAGTATTTATTCGTGTTCGTTGATTACCCAAATAAATGTGTAATACAAACAGACCTGTACACTGTCTGCACCCAATGTCTTTAACTTTGTCTATTCATACTACACACGAACACTAAAATTGTACACACAGAGGTGATGGTTTACCGAAAGTTGTTATTCTGTTTCTCTGGTGAATAGTTAACCAATGAGTAATTAATTGTTATAAGAACTAATACAGTATCTCGTATTGCTTTTAAATTTAAATAGCTACATGTATGGTATGAGGTTACTATTTAATAACACTTGTGTGTAATTGATTAATTCTGTAGATCAGTGTAAGAGTCGACTCGTCATGTATCGTCCTGCATTTGGTCACTTTCATTAAATGAAATACAAGCGTGGGTTAACAAGAATTTTGCTCCTGATTATGTTTCTGGACTCTCATTATTCCTATATACTCAGCATTAATGCATGCGCATATCCATTTGTAGAGGAATAAGTTCTAGATTTCATGTCTATCCAGCCAGTGTTTTTTCCTGAGAGTGAGCCTTTTACTGTGAAGGTTTTTAGTTGCTCTTAGAGTTATGTTTTTTAAAACTTCTGATCGTATAGCGCACGCGTAAATGTTTTAGCGTAAACTTATCTCAAATCCTCATTTAAGCCAGATTCATTCATCACATTCACATATGTACTTTTGCAAATAAAATCCACATTTCAAAGCATATAGTTCGATGCATGTTCACATAAAAAGGGGTTTGTACATATTGTATATAATTAATTTCATATCAGGAAACTATATATTTATTCAAAATACGTTAAATACTTTTTGAAAGAGCTTGACACTACGGTATACAGTTATCGAATAAAGATTATGTACATAAAAAACTTTGTATTTTATCGATTGCATAATTTGTTGCATTTTGATCGGTAAGTGGTCGTTTAGAAACAATTTCCGGAAAGTTTGCCAATATGTTGATGATAACGCATATCTTTAATTTAAAACGTGTGCAAAATAATGTATTTCTATAGACATTTTTCTTTAATCAGTATGTTCCAAGGGTAACGGATCAAACAGCAACAGTTTTTGTAAACGTTATAAGTAGTTTATTGTTGTTTTTAAAACTGTAGGAAGAAAATAAACAAGTCATTTAATTGGTTGAATTACTATAAAGTTTGACCAAGAATCAATGGCTTATTTATTTTTCATATGAACACAGTTTGCATTTTACACCTTGTATATGGCTTCTATCAAAGATTATCTGCAGTATGTCCTAATCTGACATTTGGTCTACATGACGCTGTTTTCCGAAATTCGTCTACAAAATTAGATTCAGCTGAAAATAACTGTGCTTAATTCCATCGTTTAGTTGTAGTTCTGGTGATCTTATTCATATTCAACCTATGAACAATTCAATAACAATTTAATCGAATTTAGTTTGCGTTGGGTTGCTTTTCATTTAAATAACCATGCTATGATGCAAATGTATATTTGTAAGCACCATGTGTCTTTTGTGTAAAATTGGGCTAAGTCTGAGGTTCGACGTGCTTTCAACAGGTTAATCGTTGTTAAGTTTAATGTTGTGTTGTTTATATTGCCTTGTATTTTATAGGAAATATGTTACTTGCCTTGAATAAAAGACTGGGTACAATAATCACTCGCATAATCATGTTTGTAGAGTTTGATTATTTCTTCATTTGCTAGTCTGATTTACTACGGTCTTTCATGAAACATGCCAACTTTCAGTGAACATTTTTTGTGATTATATCATCCAGTTAAAAAAGCCTATAGGCTATACCTGTATCATGTTATGACCAGTATATACATGTATGCACAATCATATTCCTAAAAATACGTTTCCCGATGTTTGAGTATATGTTTTGAGTGATTTGTTACATTTTACAGGAGCCACATGTTGCAGTAAACCTGAGGTAGGCCCAAGAGGGGACACAGAGATCCTGACCTTGAACGAGATCTCGGACAAATCCGAAAACAAGGACAAAAAGGGGCCCTTTGATGACGAGAGGTCAAAGGCCGGGGAGCGAGATGGTATATACTCATGGAAGGAAGTTTCCTTAATCCTGGACAGATTCTTTATGCACACCTTCATCTTCCTTGTGGCGACATCAACTTTGATCTGCATGCTCATCCTGTCGTCTGCTTAAGCGACTTGACCATCTGTCAGAAAAATATATGCCAAATATGATGAAAAATTTAGAGCTTTTTGATTTTTTTTTATCTTGCACAATTGTGCTCATCATGATAACCAACTTTAACTTTGTAATTGAAACTTTGAAATGTGAACAACCTTTATTAAGTTGTGTTTTTTTTTTCTAATTTTCGCAAAAACTGATCATTATTAATTTTAATGCTCAACTCATGTATTTCTTCAATTCGAAATCATGCTACATTTCATACTAGCGTTCTATGGAAAATATAATTGAAATGCCATGAAAACTGCATCAAATATACCACCACAAACTGAATTGACTCTCAAGTAAGTTATGCCATTGTTGTTATGTTTGTTTGTTGTGTTTTTGTTAATTTGAAAAAGAACTTTTTTTATATATAATGTAGATCTATAAACTCTATGCTTATAAGCTGAATAAAGAACACAAAATATTAGGGAAATACATTTGGTACTTTACTGTGTTTGATTACATGCAACAAAAGGACCCTTATAACTAGAAAATGAACGCGTTGATGTAAGTTGTTCAGGTGTCATAATGTGAGCATCAATTTGATGTATACAATGCTACAATATAGTGCGTGTTAATGACTTTAATACTCTGAAAGCGGAATTATTTAACCTTAATTTTGTATTTATTGTCTACAAAATACATGTACTTATTTTTGGAAGACATTGAACATATGTTTGTTGTAGTAGATACTATTGTTCCCCTAAACGGGTTTTATTCTGCACATGTTGACGTTGCAATTCTGACGTGTTTACACCTTATCTATAAATAAACATCGCCACTAGTAATGGCCTAAACATCAGCAGTTCATTAATGAACCTTCGCAGCAAAGTATTCGTATTCTCAACGAAAACATTTGTCACGTCGTTCTGGTTTTCAGATCCAGACGACACTCAATAATGAATAATATACAACATTTATTTTAATATTATCAGCATTCGATTTCTTAACCAAATCCAAATAATACCAAACATGACATTTGATTAAATGGCCAGATAAAAATGTTCGTCACCTACAACCATTTGTGTATTGCACCATATTAAACTTGATTTACTCTAAGAATTGTATGGACCTGTTACTACTTGATGAATGAACTTATTCTCATTTTTGTCAAATATGAAAAATAAAATCATTTATTTGAGGGTGAAGTATTGAAAATTATTGGAAAAAATAACTTACAACAGTTCTGTAATTAGCCCAACTATGGACTACTTTAAAAATTTTGATTCGACTTTTTGATGAATCCAGTTATATCTTGTCATTCATCGTAGTAAATCTTTAAAAAGAAGTGAAGATAAATAGTTGTTAATTTTAATTGTATCATTAGTGCTCACAAATGCTCATTGTATAAAACACTAAATTGCTAAACGTTACATTTTATTACTGTTTAAATCCCTTACCTCTTTAATCCACGTGAGTTTTGGTCTTTCTCATTCGTATAACGTCAATATGACTTTCGGAATGCCATGTGGGTTTTCATTAAACCCTCCACGTATGGAGCTGGTAAACTTGGTTCAACATTATTTTTAGATCCAGTTATGTCCCGGCCAAGGTTTAAGTGTTCGCCATCGTTTTTTCCAGGCCACCATTCGAATCGCATCACACTAACATTTCGAAAAAATAGAGAAGAAAACAAATAATTCCTATTCCGTTCAGAACACGCTTCCATCGTACAGTTTTACAATTACAGGAGCGCCAAAAGACCATGACTTTTTAAACCGGTCTTAACCTATACCGCACCGAAAGGTTATTTTATGCATTGACTCTACTTGGGCGAATCCGGCTCAAACAGATGGCGGCCCTATTCAGTATGCCTATTGGTAGGGCGATAATTAGCGGCATAATTATTTCGTCTGAAATTCACGACACACTTATTGTTATCCAACATAGCGCTGAAAAGTTGATTTTTTAACCCAATTACTACGCATCAATTAGAAAAAAGTACGTGTATAAAATTTATAAAAAGGTAACTTGATGTAAAAAGAATATTCAAAAGCATACATACAATGTGTTTGATTTTGGGATTATACCGAGAAAAGTGTTTCAGTAAAGTGAGAGTATTTACACAGTTTTAGACGCGCATGCAAGCGTGAGAATATTTATTGTCTCACTTTGCTGAGGACATATGTCAACGGTGTAACTCTAAAAGCAAACAAAAATGTTTTTCTATTTACAAATGAAATAAATAACACTTGAGCAATTGAAATACACTTTAAACCCGATCGTATTAAAGCGTATAAACTGTTAAAAGAAAGAAATTCTGACTTTTTTTTTTTTTTAATCGCTCAAAACAATTAGATGACTTACAATTGGTGTAATGTGAAAGAGCAGAAGTATGAGCCGAAATGGCCATATGATCCTATGAACCAGGAAAAGTGTTTGTGTATTTTTACATACCAATTTCCTTAAGAAGGAAAATACTGCAAGATGTTATCACATTTTAACATTTTTATAAATTTGTAAAACAAAAAACTTTCGATTGTCCAAAAACAACTTCGTCTGAGTTGTGTTCCCTTCTGTGCAACGTTATATAGTTAAGATTTCTATATGAGCTTTCTCCATGGATTATTATGCCGTGGGAGCAAACCATACCTTTTGTTCTATAATACGAATTATAAGACGTTTACTTTGTGTTCCTGACAAACCCATCTCTTGTTTTTTTTTTAATTATGAACCTTAACTTATATACTATTTTCAAAATGTAGAAAGTGATACAACTTTTCATAATATAATACAAAAACAAACAAAAAAATAAATCCTACCAAATCGGGTAGGATTAAACTTGTGATTGCAGAGATTGTATGTGAGAGCATGGATCAACAACACTGCGTGGAGATTGGCGATGTTTTGCAGGATGTCTGAGTTTTTCACCGCGATATTACATACCGTTACAATAAATAGTGACAAAAGGACGTCGCGAAAGTGCCGTTATTCGTTTCTGGCGGGCAAATATAAATTAGCAGGGCCGATTTTATATCTGAGAAGAATAGGATCGCGCGACGTCAACTGAAGAAAATGGCGTCCACATTCAGTCGTATCCAACGGGGATTAATAACATTTAATTAAGCAACAAATCAACGAATTAATAATGAAAAAAATGATAATTGAACGTAGCACACATTTGGCATAATAAACAAAAAATCCGATTGTAACTGAAAATGTACTGTAGATTAGATTGATGACACTATTTAAGCTTTAACAGGTGAGGTCATCCAAAATCAAAATTTAGTAAACGACACACTGACCTTAATGACAACTTTAATCCAATGTTTATAATAATACAATTGAATTACACCGATATACACTTTCATTTTCTGTTCTTCCATCCCTTCCTCTTAATGTATTACAAATTACACTTTTTTGAAAGTTTTACGAAACCGAATGACTAGTCGGAGTTATTTATTTTATTCCAGTTGAAGTTTCCAATTATATTTATACATGGCAAACATATAATACGAATTCATTTTTCGATTATTTCGATGCCTTTTAAATAAATATTTTACTGTTAAATAAACCACAACGTCCAAGTTGTTGTCACTAAAATTCAGAGAGTTTAGCTTTAAGCGTTGTGTTACGTCACATAAATTACGCCACACCAGATATGTCATAAATTTCGTAATCAGTTGAAAGAAAGTACGGAACGCTGGTTTTGGTAATAAATTTAAGAGACGGAAAAAGTGGAATGATATGTAATATAAACGCTAACACACGGCATGGTTGGACCGGCCGTCTATAATCGGCACTAGCCGCATAATGACCCTCGGACCGTTATGTCGGCAGCGGGCCGATTATAGACGACCGGCCCAGCTCAGCCGTGTGTTATTTTCTAATTACTGAATGTGAAATTAAGTCTTTGTTTGGGAACGGGGAATTGATAATTGTGCCGAGGAGTATATCTATAAGTTGCAGGTGACTTACTCGTTTCACAAAAACATAATTTGTAAGACATAGATTAATTGAGAAATATGTACATTTTTTATGTCCGCATTTTTTAACGGAAAGCATTCGCCATTTCATTTTGTTTTCTGTATTCAAGACTCCGGTAAATAAAAAACAAATCAATAAGAAAATATATTTCTAACACGATGAAACTCAACTTCTAGTTGATTAATTTAATTGAATAGATAAGCATGCCGCCATAGTATAATGGATTACTTCACGTGAATACACACAGAAGCACGCATGCTCACTTGCATGCGATCAGGTACCTTTAAGTCATTCACTGATCATGTATATTATCACTGTATAAGATACGTTACGTTATAGGTCCGTTCTTAGACTGTGACGTTAAACGTCATTAGACCTGTTATATTACTCGTCATTAGGCTAGTCATCTACATACATATTACATTACACCGTTTTAGGCCCTTTATTATATTTCACGTTAGAACTTAACACATCTTAACACCCGTTAGACCCGTAACAATATGAGACACATTATTATTGATGTCTCTAGACCCGATTTGTTACAAAACGATATTAGTCCCGTTGCATTATATGTCAATAAAAACGTTTGGGTTCATCGTCAATAGACCCGCTACGTTATTGATATAATTAATTATTGACATATAAAAGCTGTTACAAGTGTTATAAAGTAACGGATGTACAACCGGTGTTGATAGACATGGAAGACGTTTAGACAATGTTGTTCAAACCCAATTGCAAAAATATATCAATAATATGGCAGGGGCTGCTTTTTAAATGTGGGAGTTCGATGCCTCTGATTGATGCTCTGATCATGTCATACATGTTCTATTGCAATAACAGTACACATAGAACGCACTTAGACAATAGAATACGGCAGAGCTAGGTCGCACGTCTATAATCGGCACGATGCAGATATAAAGGCCTGACACAGCTCTGTCATATGTCATCGTTTGTATTACATATCATCGTATTTGTTCCTTCACTAAATGTTAATACAGAACTAGCTTTCCGTACTTTTTTTTAATCAAACTGAATACGCAATTTATGACGTATCTCGTGTGACTTCATTTCTGTAACGAACACACCAGTTTAAGAACAGAACAGACAGTTTATTAAGACTTATACGAAAGTACATCGTCTGAATGCACAAAATATAATACAAAATATTGTCACGTATCTATATATTACAACGTATGGGTTATAACAAAATGTTATCTAAAAATTTGATACAAAATATATTTAACAAAGGAGAACGACTTTATATCACCTAAGTAAAATATATATCGTTTCACTGGCAGTAAGGAACTACTTTAGTATTCGTTGACAATATTATTTGTAATAGAATATCTTACGGCTAGAGCTTCCTTCATATATGTACACACATTTACAATTTTAATTTTCAACTTGAGTTCAATAAATTATGGAACTTAAAAACTGATGGGTTCACATACTAAACAGTTTTTATATATTTGTGCCTTATTTGACGGAAACATGGACATTTACAAATAAAGTGAAATTCGTCTTTTATGTTCCTTTGATCACAAAATTGACAGTATCGTTCATTACGGGGAATATTATTACGTGCGTATCTTCCAGTTTGAATTCTTAAAGGGTGGGCAGAAGCCCTTAGTTTAACAAGGTACGTACGCAAACTGTTTGGGACTCTTTTAGCAGGACTCTTCGGATTTAGGCGACACAACTGCGGACGTGGTTGGTATTGTTTCTCCACAGTAAAATGTTTGTTTTACAAAAGAGAGCATCGAACGAATCCACCATATATTTCAGATTGTGTGTGTGTCATGCATAGTAGGAAACTTCAATATGAATAAAATAAATAGCTCAAAAAGTCAATCGATTTCGTAGGTCGTGTTTTTTTGTAAAAAATGGTTATTATTCGATACAAACGTTTACAAATAAATAGTGCGGTTAAAATAAAATTAAAATCAAAGGAAGGCAGAAAAGAAAATCGAAGTGAATACCGTTTTAATTACTTTGTTAAAAGACCGGACTAAAGTTTTTATGCAGATAAGCGTGTTGTTTATTAAATTGTGTTTGATGACTCCCTTTAAAGTTAAAATATTGAATTATTACTATTGTGTACTACGTTTGATAATGTTTCTTATCGATTTATTTCGTTGATTTGTGATTGAATTTATAAATCATCAATGACTAAGACTATGGACGCCATTTTGTTCAATTGACGTCGCGCGATCGGATTCTTTTCAGATATCAATAATCGGCCCGGGGCCGATATGATCATATTGGCCAGGCAGATACCAATAATGCCCCGCATGTGACGTCAATGTGTTAATATTTATACTAACGATATTTAATAATAGTATGTCCGACTCGGCTATATCAGTTGGTATTAAAGAACTGTCAATCCTGCTAGTGCTCGTCAATTTCTGGCCAATAAACCTACGTTGTGGCGGGTCATTAAATGGGCCTCGCTATGGGAAAACTGGGCTTAATTCATGTGCGTAAAGTGTCGTCCCAGATCAGCCCGGGCAGTCCGCACATGGTAATCAGGCACGGCGCTTTCCGCATTTATGGTATTTTTTGTTTAAATGAAGTCTCTTCTTTGTGAAAATCCAGATTAGGTGGAAAGTGGCGTCCCTTATTAGCCTGTGCGGACATGCATTAAGCGCAGTTTTCCAAAAACGAGGCTAACATTATCTCTTCGTTATTCTCCCACTAACTCTCATTATAGTCAGCTGTCAGGCATTTGCATAAATATGTAGAGTAAGTATAAGTTATCTACCCGGACCTATGACAGATTAAATGACCGCATTAATATGCATAAATACTTTAAAAACGGCAAAAGTATATGTCTTACATAAATATTAGTATAAATACGCATCTACACTGTTCCATTAGAGGTCACCGGGGCGTAGTGAATATGGTGTCTGCTTAGCGACCGGAAAGTCACGGATTCGATCCACACTGTGGGGGCGTTCTTTGGATCACCCACAAAGACATCAGTTACTGGTTCTACGCAGGAAATGGACTCAAGAGCTCTTCAATAAGCCTTTGACTGTTGATGCAATCGAGCTAACATAAATAGGTTTTAAGTAAAGTTCCATTGGTAACTCCCCAGCCCTGGCCAAGTTTCTAATAGCCGATGTTAGCATCTGTAGCACAAGTAAATAATAAGAAGAAATGCAAACATGAAACATATTTATTTCATGTATTGAACATAGTATATGTAGTACAAAACAGGTGGACATTTCATTTATGGCTGCTGCAAAGTTGGAATAATACACAGATTTATATTTACATCCCGTAAATCATTTCTTTTAAAAATGCAGATGAAAAGCTCTCTTTTTGATTGTGAATTTTGAAGAGAAATTTTGCAACCGTCCGAAATAACCAAAACGATATAATATGAATGTTTTGAGATAAAAGTCAGACGATAATACCAACAAACTTAAACATGTTTATGAGTTTAAAGCTTAATAATTGCACTCAATAACAAAATCACGTTTTAAACAAAACATTGCGGNAGTGTCTGTACAAACATAACAAAGTGTCAATACTATGCAGTATCTGTACAAACATAACAAAGTTTCAATACTATTCAGTGGCTGTACACATATAACATAGTGTTAATACTATGAAGTGTCTGTACAAACATAACAAAGTTTCAATACTATGCAGTGTCTGTACAAATATAAAACAGTGTCAATACTATGAAGTGTCTGTACAAACATAACAAAGTGTCAATACTATGCAGTGTCTGTACAAATATAACAAAGTGTCAATACTATGCAGTGTCTGTACACATATAACAACGTGGCAATACTATTCAGTGTTTGTACAAATATAACACAGTGTCAATACTATGAAGTGTCTGTACAAACATAACATAGTTTCAATACTATGCAGTGTATGTACAAATATAACAAAGTGTCAATACTATGCAGTGTCTGTACAAAAATAGCAAAGTTTCAATACTATGCAGTGTCTGTACAAATATAACAAAGTTTTAATACTATGCAGTGTCTGTACACATATAACAACGTGTCAGTACTATGCGGTGTCTGTTTAAATATAACAAAGTTTCAATACTATTCATTGTCTGTACAAATATAACAAAGTTTCAATACTATGCAGTGTCTGTACACATATAACAAAGTGTCAATACTATTCAGTGTCTGTAAAAATATTACACAGTGTCAATAGTATTAAGTGTCTGTACACACATAACACAGTGTCAATACTATGCAGTGTCTGTTCACATATAACAAAGTTTCAATGTTATGCAGTGTCTGTAAAAATGTAACAACGTTTCAATACTATGCCGTGTCTGTTCAAACATAACACAGTTTCAATAATATTCAGTGTCTGTACAAACATAACACAGTGTCAATAATAAGAAGTGTCTGTTCAAATATAACAAAGTTTCAATACTATTCAGTGTCTGTACAAATATAACAAAGTTTCAATACTATGCAGTGTCTGTACACATATAACACAGTTTCAATGCTATGCAGTGTCTGTGCAAACATAACACAGTGGTAATACTGTTCAGTGTCTGTACATATATAACAAAGTGTCAATACAATGCAGTGTCTGTACAAATATAACAAAGTGTCAATACTATGCAGTGTCTGTCATTTTAAGCGATGAGTTTCCATTGATATTGCATTTATTTCGAGTCATTTCGGATATAGCTAACGTAAATGGCTCTTATACAAGTGATTGCAATAATATAGCGGATTTACATGACGATTAAATAAGTACCAAACGCAAAGATACGTTGAAAGATAACTAAAACTTACCATATAAAGAATAACAAATACCGATCGCTTTAAAGTATAAATAACTTTTTTATAAACGTATGATACACATTTCGTTAACGATTATTGTATTTTTTTTGTATCCTATCCAGACTTTAACTTTTCAGATTTTTAAGACAAAACTAGTTCGTTTCCGCAAAACGTCAGACGTTCATAATAATAACAAGACTGTGATTAACCAAATCAGACTAAAATTAGTCCACACAAAAAATAAGTTGTGGTTTGTTGTTACCATGCCACACAGTATAAAGCCGTGTTAGAATTGAAATTATACCAAATCGTGTTTGTCATAATTTGTTGTCAAATATATATCCGGTCGGAAGTTAAGATGCGTATGGGTAAAATCACGAGTACGAAGCATGAGTGATTTGATACCACGCATATAAACTAAACAAACGATTACCTACACGCATTATTTCGTTAAAAAAACACACTAAAACTTTGGAACACCGCCGTTAATTGCTTAAAAACCACGGTGTTAGCAAATGCTGCTGTTCGAAACCTTTACACAACATATGATGTTTATTTATATTGTTTTACCTGGGAATTCTATAGGGCCTTCATCCTCTTTTACAACAAATACACAGAGTCTAAGCCACAGTATCAATAAAATACAAAAATTGCATAGCGTAAAAAAAAATGCATGCACGAATATAGCTGCGTATTTAGAAACACATTTTCATGTTTTTTAAGAGCTTTTATACAAATCGTATCAAACGTCTGTTCTACGAGTATTAATAATTATCGATTCAATTCATTGATAACACTTATGAACTACAACAATAAAAAAAAACATACATACATACATACCTGTACATAAATATTGCATTTGAGTTCCGTTGCACAATTTAAAGATTTTCTGTGCTTCAAAACGCATTTAACTGTTATAAAAGCCAATGCAAACTCAGATAAATCTAACGCATTAAGAAAAAGTATTAATTGTGTTTACAAACAATAGCAATTTGTTGAATCGATATTTTTACCGCACCGACTATGGCTGTATTATTTTAGTGCAAATTTGCAATTTAAAATATGAAAATATTAATTAAAATCAAAATAAATAAAAAAAATATTATACGTCTCACATAATAAATGCTTTTCTAATTTACTGAGTATGGGAATAATGTTGAATGTTTGTGAAAAACAATCAGCATTTCTAAGAACCACTGAGGTGGTAGTAACCTGTTGGACACAACAGTTTGAATCAACGGCACATTTTTCTCAATGTGATTGCTTTACAAAGTTCCAAAGCCTCACAGGATGATCTAATGCAGAAAGTTTCATCAACAAACTGCAGAGTCACTCAGAGAAGTTCAACCCGTATACTTGTGTCACGAACTGTTTCAAACAGTTCCTTGCTGCCATTGTGTACTAATATCTCGATATTAGACATGTCACATGACAATAGTTTAGATCTCAAGTCAGATATATGTATATTTGAATCAGCGCCGCAATCATTTACAAGTGGTTGCACCAAAAAGTCCCACATCACACATTTTACATGATGATCTAATTTAGAAAGCGTGATCAACAAGCTACACAGCCACTCAGAGGAGCATTCGCCTTTTACAAGATTGATACATTGTAACGATGTAGGCAGCTGGAGAGCACAATAACCCGTGTATGTCCCAGATAACCTTAGCTTTTCTAATTTACAGAGTGTGGGAAGAATGTCTGATAATTGTGAAATACAATTATCAGTAAGCAGGTTTAAGATCCTTATACTTGTGTCACGAAACACTTCAAACAGTTCCTTGATGCCATTCGTTACTAATACCTCGATATTAGACATGTNCAGAATACGAGACCCATAGATCGTGATGTTCATACCTGCTATGTCCGAACACGAGACCCATAGATCGTGTGTTCATTTCCGCTATGTCAAAATACGAGACCAATAGATCGTGATTTTCATACCCACTATGTCAGAACACGAGACCAATAGATCGTGATGTTCATACCCACTATGTCAGAACAAGAGACCCATAGATCTTGATGTTCTTACCCGCTATGTCAGAATATGAGCCCCATAGATCGTGATGTTCATACCTGCGATATCAGAATACGAGCCCCATAGATCGTGATGTTCATACCTGCTATATTAAAATACGAGACTCATAGATCGTTATGTTCAAACCTGCTATATCAGAATACGAGACCAATAGATTGCGATGTTCATACCTGCTATATCAGAATACAAGCCCCATAGATCGTGAAATTCATACCTGCTATATCAGAACACGAGACCCATACATCGTGGTGTTCATACCCACTATGTCAGAACACAAGACGCATAGATCTTGATGATCATACCTGTTATGTCCAAATACGAGACCCACAGATCGTGATGTTCATACCTGCTATGTCAGAATACGAGACCAAAAGATCGTTAAGATCATATCTGCTACATCAGAATTCGTGACCCATAGATCGTGAGGTTCATACCTGCTATGTCCGAACATGAGACCCATCGATCGTGATGTTCATACTTGGTATTCCAGAATACATGACCCATAGATCGTGATGTTCGTACCTGCTATGTCAGAACACGACACCCATAGATTGTGATGTTCATACCCGCTATGTCAGAATACGACACCCATAGATCATGGTTTTCATACCTGCTATGTCAGAATACGAGACCCATAGATCGTGATGTTCATACCCGCTATGTCAGAAAACGACACCCATTGATCGTGGTTTTCATACCTGCTATGTCAGAATACGAGACCCATAGATCGTGATATTCGTAACTGCTATGTCAGAACACGAGACCCACAGATCGTGATGTTCATACCTGCTATGTCAGAATAGAAGACCCATAGATCGTGTTGTTTGTATATGCTATGTAAGAACACGACACCCATAGATCGTGATGTTCATACCCGCTATGTCAGAAAATGAGACCCATAGATCGTAATGTTCGTACCTGCTTTGTCAGAATACGAGACTCATCGATCGTGATGTTCATACCAGCTATGTAAGAATACGAGACCCGTAGATCGTGATGTTCTTACCCACTATGTCAGAATACGAGACCCATAGATCGTGATGTTCATACCTGCTTTGTCAGATTACGAGAGCCATAGATCGTGATGTTCATACACATTATGTCAGAATACGAGACCCACAGATCGTGATGTTCATACCAGCTATGTCAGAATACGAGACCCATAGATCGTGATGTTAATACCCACTATGTCAGAACACGAGACCCATAGGTCGTGATGTTCATACCCACTATGTCAGAACAAGAGACCCATAGATCGTGATGTTCATACACACTATGTCAGAACACGAGACCCATGTATCGTGATGTGTTCATACCTGCTATGTCAGAACACGAGACCAATATAGCGTGATGTTCATACCTGCTATGTCAGAACACGAGACCTATAGATCGTAATGTATATACCTGCTATGTCAGAACACGAGACCCATAGATCGTGATGTTCGTACCTGCTATGTCAGAACACGAGACCCAAAGATCGTGATGTTCATACCCACTATGTCAGAACACAAAACCACTTGATCGTGATGTTCATACCCACTATATCAGAATATAAGACCCATAGATCCTGATGCTCATACCCACTATGTCAGAATACGAGACCTATAGATCGTGATGTTCATACACACTATGTCAGAACACGAGACCAATAGATCGTGAGGTTCTTACCCACTATGTCAGAACACGAGACCCATAGATCGTAATGTTCATACCTGCTATGTCAGAACACGAGACCAATAGATCGTGATGTTCTTACACACTATGTCAGAACACGAGGCCCATATATCTTGATGTTCGTACCTGCTATAGCAGAATACTAGTCCCATAGATCGTGATGTTCATACCTGCTATATCAGAATACGCGACCCATATATCGTGATGTTCGTACCTGCTATGTCAGAATACGAGACCCACAGATCGTGATGTTCGTACCTGCTATGCCAGAATAAGAGACCCATAGATCGTGATGTTCATACCTGCTATGTCAGAATACGAGACCCAGAGATCGTGATGTTCATTCGTGCTTTGTCAGAATACGAGGCCCATAGATCGTGATGTTCCTACCCGCTATGTTAGAATACGAGACCCATAGATCGTGTTGTTCATACCCGCTATGTCAGAATACGAGACCCATAGATCGTGATGTTGATAACCACTATGTCAGAACACGAGACCCATAGATCGTGATGTTCATACCTTCTTTATCAGAATACGAAACCCATAGATCATAATGTTCATACCCGCTATGTCAGAATTCGAGACCCATAGATCGTGATGTTCATACCTGCTATGTCAGAATACGAGACCTACAGATCGTGATGTTCATACCTGCTATATCAGAACACAAGACACATATATCGTGATGTTCATACCCACGATGTCAGAACACGAGACCCATAGATCGAGATGTTCATACCTGTTATGTCCGAATACGAGACCCACAGATCGCGATGTTCATACCTGCTATGTCAGAATACGACACCAATAAATCGTGAAGTTCATATCTGTTACATTAGAATACGTGACCCATAGATCATGACGTTCATTCCTGCTATGTCCGAATACGAGACCCATAGATCTTAATGTTTATACCAGTTATGTCAGAATACGAGACCCATAGATCGTGTTGTTCATACCTGCTATGTCAGAACACGAGACCCATAGATCGTGATGTTCATACCCGCTATGTCATGATATAGCAGGTATGAACATCACGATATATTGGGCTCGTATTCTGACATAGCAGGTATGAACATCACGATCTAAGGGGCTCGTATTCTGACATAGCAGGTATGAACATCGCAATATATGGGGCTCGTATTCTGACATAGCAGGTATGAACATCACGATCTATGGGTCTCGTGTTCTGACATAGCAGGTATGAACATCACGATCTATGGGTCTCTTATGCTGACACAACTGGTATACACATCACGATCTATGGGTCTCGTATCCGGACATAGCAGGTATGAACGTCACGATCTATGGGTCACGTATTCTGGTATAGCAGATATGAACTTCACGATATATTGGTGTCGTATTCTGACATAGCATGTATGAACATCGCGATCTGTGGGTCTCGTATTCAGACACAACAGGTATGAACATCTCGATCTATGGGTCTCGTGTTCTGACATAGTGGGTATGAACATCACGATATATGGGTCTCGTGTTCTGATATAGCAGGTATGAACATCACGATCTGTGGGTCTCGTATTCTGACATAGCAGGAATGAACATCACGATCTATGGGTCTCGTATTCTGACATAGCGGGTATGAACATTACGGTGTATGGGTCTCGTATTCTGATAAAGCAGGTATGAACATCACGATCTATGGGTCTCGTATTCTGACATAGTTGGTATGAACATCACGATCTATGGGTCTCGTATTCTGACATAGCGGGTATGAACATCACGATCTATGGGTCCATTGACGTATTGAATAAATTCAGTATGTGTCTTTTGATAAGCAGACTGAAGACTGAGTATCATGTGCTTTGTTAGTTGTTCTGGGTCCGTTATCCCTTCTATTTCCAGTAGTATGTCAATTTCAGAATCCTTGATTCGCTCATCAGCCATTTTCCATGGCCGTGTTGAAATTAACAATACGCACTTTGTATAACAGTTGGCCATTACAGGAACCGTGAATTTGCTCAAAGGATCAACCCATTTATTCAGCCCATCCATAGATACGATACATGTCTCTCGTTCCAGAATTTGGTGTAACAGTTAAAAAGTCATTTTGCGTTTATCACCCACGTACATAATGTCGATAATTTGTGTTTTTATCATCTTTATCACCTCACGTTGACCCATGGCATCTCTCAGTGATATATGAAAGAAGAACTGGAACTCATTCAGTGTATCGACGTCACTAAATGTAGTCATGTGCTCAGGATTTTGCGATAACGCTGCTTCGCACCAGTCAAGAGCAAGCTTTGTAAGGAATGTAGATTTGCCCATTCCGGGCTCTCCTTGAACAAACACGCGTCTATTGAGCTTGTCATGACTGTAAAATATTTCTTTATACTGATGTACCGCGTTGCCCGTTTTCTTTCTCGATCCATCTTTCTCTATTGCAACGTGCTTCAATTTTGGTAGCACAAAGATATTCCAGATGGGTTTATCAAGACCCTCAAATAGAGGTGAAACCGAGATAGTTTTCTTCGTCGTCTTGTAGAATCCTATTAATTTTTCACGAAACTCTAAAATATAAAGAGATGTTATCAGCATATCGCGCAATGATATTAAGAATTTGATAGAGCTTTCTAAGGACATCTGCTGACTACTCGTATTATCTGAGTGTTTGCATATTTTAAAAGTTAAAAGGGAATATATTTGTTGAACTAAGACAATTACTTTTGCAATGTAAATGATTATACGAAATTATGAAACTTTGAAAAAACTATTTTTATCAAGTATTGAAAGTTGGATATTTATTCTATCGAAACAGTATACTATACAAATGTATAGAAAACATTGCANTATTTGTTGAACTTAGACAATTACTTTTGCAATGTAAATGATTATACGAAATTATGAAACTTTGAAAAAAACAATTTTTATCAAGTATTGAAAGTTGGATATTTATTCTATCGAAACAGTATACTATTCAAATGTATAGAAAACATTGCACGCCAATAACCATTTATAATAAATTATGTTTAAATAAACTTTACAAACAAATCTATATGTCGATGTATTACAAAACCTTTTCACAATACAAAACTGGACAATTAGCTATCGAGTTATCGTGCAAAATCAATTATTGAGCAGAAAACTCAGTTAAAAGAGAAGCCATATTTTGAAAATAAAGTTGATTTAATCTCTGACCTCAATGTTGACCATGACCTCGAAGGTCACAATATGATTCTTGCGCACATTACACCTTTAATTTTAGTGTATAATGAAGAATAATATTTTCCCGAAGATTTATGGAAACGTTTTAATGCATTTTGGTTATTTGAGAGTGCACAATACCTATTTCGATAAAAAAAGCTGTATTTCGATATCTGGCCGTAAAGTAAAACTGGAACTTGACAGCTATGCGGCCGAAGCGCAAAGACAACCTCATATCGGATATTTGAACAAGTTATTTCAAAGCATGATCAAGTAAGAAAGCGAACAAGCCCTGCAATAAACATTTAAGTGTTAGTTATTTTCAACCAAAAGGCTTGACCTCGATCTTGATGGTAGCCATGTACTTATAACATAATAGAACTGAAAAGAAACCGAACGCAAGGCGCGACACACCGCCATTTAAATGGCTATCGGTTGTAAACGTTATTTTTAATTTAGTAATTCTAGAGAAAAACAAAACTTCTGATGTATGAACATCGGTATGGCCTTTGACATTAAAGTGAATGTTGAACTTGGACCAGGACTCTTGGTTCTACACGCGACATACCTATTTAAAGTTGCGAGAAACTTGCGAGGAAACAAATGCTGCTTACGAACTTACCCATCATTAATGTTCTAAGAATGATTTATTACATCCAAACATCGATAAGCATAAAACTAGAACAGCGTAATATTATGTTGCGAACAAAAACATTGCTACGAAAACAAATACTCTTTTGAACACCGAATAAACAAAACCAACTTCTTGCACAGATGGTTCTTACCCTCGCGTTGTAAGGAGTATTTGTCCGGTATTGTGGCTAGTGGGTGCTCGGTTTGTTTGAGTTTCCGAATTTCATTAATTACTTCATTTTTCACGGCATACACTTGTTCACTTAGAGCGGTCGTCGTTAGTAGTACTTCAGTAGTACAATCTTGCTGGTGTCCTTCCAACGCCATTTGAACGTCTTCGACCATTTGTCTTGTATATATTAAGGACTCCTCGTGGGTCTCACCATTACCACTTTTTCAATCTGACGTTCGTTTGTAATTCTGATATCATGATTTAAAGTTTCAGAGAACTGGTTAATCGTGGATTTTAAATCAAGAGTAATATTTATTGCATTGGAATCCGCTTCAAAGTCTGTAACCCTATAACGTTTTTTAAATGAATTGAAAGTAACATACTTATAAGTGCTATACTTGTACATAACCATATTGGCGTCAATACGATTGTCGCATACGAAACGATGTAATAACAGGTCTCTGTTTCGCTGAATGGTTCTCTGGCTGCCATGTCTCCCATTTCGACTAGATAATATGTAGGTTACCTAAGAAAGCATTGCATTCTTCATAATATCTGCAAATAGAAACAAAAACACTTTGTATTAATATATTTATAATGAACATTGGCAGTAGTACTACAACCATAAGTACCACAACCATCAACCACATTGATCACCACTGTGACTCTAACAACACCTGCTACTACTACTACTACTACTACTCAAACTACTAAAACCACTACTACAATAACAACAACAACTACTACTACTACTACTACTACTACTACTACTACTNACTTGCGAGGAAACAAATGTTGCTTACGAACTTACCGATCATTATTGTTCTAAGAATGATTAATAACATCCAAACATCGATAGGCATAAAACTAGAACAGCGTAATATTATGTTGCGAAAAAAACATTGTTACGAAAACAAATACTCTTTTGAACACCGAATAAACAAAACCACCTTCTTCCACAGATGGTACGTACCCTCGCGTTGTAAGAGGTATTCGTCCGGTACTGTCGCTTGTGGGTGCTCGGTTTGTTTGAGTTTCCGAATTTCATTAATTACTTCATTTTTTACGGCATCCACTTGTTCACTTAGAGCGGTTGTTGTTAGTAGTACTTCAGTAGTACAATCTTGTTGTTGTCCTTCCAACGCCATTTTAGTGTCTTCGACCATTTGTCTTGTATATATTAAGGATTCCTCGTGGGTCTCAGAAAGTCTGGCTGTGATCGACTTTACTTCAGCACTCAAAGATGCGTTGTTTATCTTTATGGCTGACAGAACTTCAACAGTACAGTCTTGTTGGTGTTCTTCCAAAGCCATTTTAGTGTCTTCGACTTTCAGTTGTGTATACATTACCACTTTTTCAATCTGACTGTCGTTGGTAATTCTGATATCATGATTTAAAGTTTCAGAGAACTGGTTAATCGTTGATTTTAATTCAAGAGTAATATTTATTGCAGCGGAATCCGCTTCAAAGTCTGTAACACTGTAACGTTTTTTTAATGATTTGAACGTAATATATGTTATAAGTGCTATACATACACATAACCATATTGGCGTCGATACGATTGTCACATACGTATCGATGTAATTACATGTGTCTGTTTCGCTGAATGGTTCTCTGGCTGCCATGTCTTCCATTTCGACTTAGTTAGATGTAGGTTACCTAAGAAAGCGTTGCATTCTTCATAGTATCTGCAAATAGAAACAAAAAAACTTTGTATTAATATATTTATAATAAAAATTGACATTAGTACTTCAACCATAAGTACCACAACCATCAATCACATCGACCACCACTGTGACTCCAACAACAACAACAACTACTACTACTAATACTACAAAAACTACTAAAACCACCACTACTACTCCTACTACAACAACTACAACTACTTCTACTACTACTACTACTACTACTACTACTACTACTACTACTACTGCTACTTCTGCTACTACTACTGCTACTTCTGCTACTACTGCTACAACTGATACCACTGCTACCGCTGCTACTACTGCTACTACTGCTACTACTGCTTCTACTGCTACTAATGCTACTAATGCTACTACTGCTACTACTGCTACTACTGCTACTACTGCTACTACTGCTACTACTGCTACTACTGCTACTACGGCTACTACTGCCACTACTGCTACTACTGCTACTACTGCTACTAGTTCTACTACTGCTACTGCTGCTACTACTTCTACTACTACTACTTCTACTGATACTACTACTACCACTGCTACTACTACTGCTACTACTGCTACTAATGCTACTACAGCTACTACTGCTACTACTTCTTCTATTACCACCACCATTTATACTACTACCACTACTACAACCACTACAACCACTTGTACTTCAACTTAAACTTATACTACTTTTGCCTTTTCCCCCATACTATATATAATTGTGTAGTATTTTACATTGTATTTAGTCCACGTGCACAATTTATCAATGCAAACAAGTAACATTCTTTGAAAATAATATTATAATACATTGACTAGGAATTCAATTTTGATCGACAGCATCGCCCTTGAACATTCTTACAAAGTACGGAAACATTATTTTGTCTTTCACAAGCTATTTGATTTTAATATTCATCTCATTATATATTATGTAGCATGGCGTCACAACATTATGGTGTCATTGAAAACGGTCCAATACAAATCGACTTCTGCGCTGAGATATGACCGGTTCCTAGAATACTTTTATCAAAATCCGCAATGACATTTGACTGGTTGCGATCTTTCATCACTCTTATTTGTGAATGCTCATATGTTATATACTTGTTTAAGTTATTTAGTTTCTTTTCGGATTACCTGACTGACGGACGAACGAACAGAAGTGCGGTTTGTAAGACGGTCATGCATACGTTTGACAAACCAATGAAGCATTGTTTATACAAATTTTCTTGATAATACCTTAATTTCATGATTTATAATGTTGTAAAGCATGAAACTCTAATCTGACGTTATGTCTTTGGTGAAAAACCGTGCTTAGTCCAAACGTGTGCCGTTAATAAGTATTCCAAATCTCTATAATATTTCTTTAGTTATGATACTGTATTGTGAATAANCTGCTACTACTGCTACTACTGCTACTTCTGCTACTACTGCTACTACTGCTACTACTGCTACTACGGCTACTACTGCCACTACTGCTACTACTGCTACTACTTCTACTACTGCTACTGCTGCTACTACTTCTACTACTACTACTTCTGATACTACTACTACCACTGCAACTACTACTGCTACTAATGCTACTACTGCTACTACAGCTACTACTGCTACTACTTCTTCTATTACCACCACCATTTCTACTACTACAACTACTACAACCACTACAACCACTTGTACTTCAACTAAAACTTCTACTACTTTTCAGACTCTTTTGCCTTTTCCCCCATACTATATATAATTGTGTAGTATTTAATATTGTTTTTAGTCCACGTGCACAATTTATCAATGCGAACAGGTAACATTCTTTGAAAATAATATTATAATACATTGACTAGGAATTTAATTTTGATAGACAGCATCGCCCTTGAACATTCTTACAAAGTACGGAAACTTTATTTTGTCTTTCACAAGCTATTTGATTTTAANCATTGACTAGGAATTCAATTTTGATCGACAGCATCGCCCTTGAACATTCTTACAGAGTACGGAAACTTTATTTTGTCTTTCACAAGCTATTTGATTTTAAGATTCATCTCATTATATATTATATAGCATGGCGTCACAACATTATGGTGTCATTGAAAACAGTCCAATACAAATCGACTTCTGCGCTGAGATATGACCGGTTCCTAGAATACTTTTATCAAAATCCGCACTGACATTTGACTGGTTGCGATCTTTCATCACTCTTATTTGTGAATGCTCATATGTTATATACTTGTTTAAGTTATTTAGTTTCTTTTCGGATTACCTGACTGACGGACGAACGAACAGAAGTGCGGTTTGTAAGACGGTCATGCATACGTTTGACAAACCAATGAAGCATTGTTTATACAAATTTTCTTGATAATACCTTAATTTCATGATTTATAATGTTGTAAAGCATGAAACTCTAATCTGACGTTATGTCTTTGGTGAAAAACCGTGCTTAGTCCAAACGTGTGCCGTTTATAAGTATTCCAAATCTCTATAATATTTCTTTAGTTTTGATACTGTATTGTGAATAAATAGAAAGACATATGGACTTCAAGTTCTTTCCTGTAAATGATCGGTATGGTTCTAACAGGCTGCTATCACAAAACCATGATTCAGATACATGCCTAGTATATTGGAGTGCAAGCCGATAACGTAAGCCATGTGTACAAGTTGTAAACATATATACTCCAAACAAAGTCGTAAACATGTAAAAAAATATATATTGACCTTAAATAAGGATATTTTTACATTTGCTAAAAAGACCTGGTTTCTTTCAAACACACTTCGTCTTCCTTTTACCGGTAAATCTGAAAATGCATCCATGTTGAACAAAGAATAGTAAAATTGCCAAGACTTGGTTTATTTATCTGAGATTGAATTGTAACCTTTATTCGAGTAAGCTGGTCAGCACTCGATTACAGCATGTTTATCATTTCTTCAGCTAATTTTTGTGAAAATTCATCCATGGCTTATACATATGTATCGGACATGCGTCCAAGATTGTGTCCTTTATTTACATTGCACAATTTTTACAGTCTGTGTTTAACCTAGGTACATTGTCATTAGGTTTTTTAATGAAGCAAATGAAATAACTCCGATATCGATTAAAGCGATAAGACAAAGCATATTTCAACTGTTTAGTTAAATCAATATTGAATTTAGTTCCACTGCAGTTACATTTCACAAATCCTTTTCCAAATGTTCTACATGGCAAATAAAGACGGAAAACATGAAATCAATAAACAGGTTTCCGAGTAAATTTGTTTATTATGCGCAGTTCTTAATATTTTAATATAATAATTTTGACTGTGTTTTTAGGTTTAACATTGAAACCATTTTCGGCTGTCAAGATATTCACCAAATTAATGATAAAGTCGAGGCTAACTTTTGTTTAAAAAAAAGAAATCAATCGAATATCAGCATTCAGCAAAAATTATCGAAATAGTTGTGAGGCTTACGAAAGGCCTTAATCGGCGTTATATTTTAACAAACAAACTGTACTGAATTGTGTCATTTAATACTGTTTTGAATGACTTAACAATTGATCTTTTTAGAAATCAAATTGCTAGTTTTGTTTGACCAATTTTGAACTTCGATATGATGTTTGATTTTTGGGCTAAATGCCAAAATGGCCATATTCTTCTCATATGGCCATTTATTATTGTTTGAAAAAATATGACCCCTCGTGCCACACACTTAAACTTAACTTCCTTGTATTTTAATGGATCAGTGTTGTAGTGGATGTGCTGGTGGATATACCTTCGAAAGGATGTGATTAATTGCCTTAACCAACCAGCATGTTTGGGGTTCAAGTTTCTCGTTTATTTAATACACAAATATAAGCATGAATTGGTGTGCACATTTATGCAAATCCGTTTATGTTTTCATGCTTCGTTCCGGGAAAACTGTGCTTAATGCATGTGCGTAAAGTGTCTTTATTTTTAACGCTTATGAGTAGTTTAAAAGATTGGCCAATGTATAATTAAATTACAGGTTTGTTTATCTTAATGTGTATTTGATATTCCCTAATGCAAAACATATCTAATCAATATGAAAAACTCCGTTCAATGTCGTTTATAAGCTGTTGCCTGTTAACAATGTGTTATGTATGTCTTTAAAATGCACATATTTATTTTGGGTTCATATTATTTTATAGTGTGTTTTTGTACCGTAGCACTCAAGCATATTTCCGAAACAATACTTTGTAAAACATGTATACTTTCGCCAATTTCGCTCAATTAACACATTGGCGGTGTTTGAAAGCCTTAAAGAGACTTGTTCAAGGATTGACACAATTAACAATAACACAGCACACTATATAACAAAATACTATTAAGGTCATATATTCAAAAGAAGTGTTTCTTTATTATTAATTATTTTTATTTATTGATACAATTGTAGAGCGTAACACACGCCAAACAATAGTATGTATAAATTATAGTGTTCTCTGAAACTCAAGCAAACTTATGACCCAAAGTTGAACGCTTATATAACCTTTACAATCTAACAAGCATTTTAACAGTCCAAATTGCTCATAGAATAAGGCTTAATCTGTTAATCAAAACTAAGTTCAGTTCAGATCTGGACTCCACATGACGTGCACAGAGTCCATGCGGAGAGGCATAAATACCAATTGTATTTAACGAAAATAACGAATTATATGTTTTATATTTTTTACACACGTGCCTTGAAAAGAATGACATTTTACAACTAATAACTGAATTCCTTGTGAATCATGATTCATTTAAGCGTAAGCTAGTGTCATAGGGTAACATTTACAGTTACAGTGTTTTTATAGCCAGTCAAGTTAAACTTTTAATCAATTGTCAGAAATCATCATTCCCCAGTACTAATCCATTGTAATCACAGTCTGTAACGCATGAGTGAATNTTCACAAACTGTGTTCTCCCCATGGATTCCCTCTTGTCTCCCCCCCCGGATATTGTACAATAATTCTTATATTCGATTGCCCATGTTAATACTAATCACGCCAGCTAAGAACTGAAGTCCATGTGTACTAAACCTTTTGCCATTCTAATGTAACAACTCGAGTTTTAATTACTACGAATCGGAAGTTAACTTTGTTGTTTATTGACAGGTTAAAAGAATGAAGATAAAAATATTACATTCAAACTCTTCGGCCTTTGTACGTGGCAAAAAAAAAACACGTTAAAAAAACAACAAGATACAGCGTCGACGAGATATGCATCCAGTATATTATATTACGAAAATAATAATATAATGCGTCGCTTAATAAAAAAGGCCAAATTGAAAAACGCATATAATTTTCTTCGATGATTTTTCATTCGGATTCAGATAAAATACTCGTAGACTGATAAACAACTATCTTGATGGACAAAATATAGGCATGACACAATGGAAGAGAAGAAAGCGCTATCTTATAATTGCGTCACGTGCTAATCATGCACGCCGTCCATGTGCAAAGCACAATTCAAATCGAAAAAGAACGCTTAAATTATAGACGAAGTCTTAATGCAAATCAAATCATATTTCAGTCAACCAGATATCGTTGATGACCATCTAGAGTGTTCTATGTATACATCTATACATTTGAATTGTGTATTTCAATCCTGATTGCTGAACATGACATGTTGGTTATAGCAATTTTTGCTTCAAATCCTGCTTTATGAAGATAAAAACGCAACATTATTATATATGATTCTTTACTGTGAAACCTGTTACTCTTAAAATATGCTCAGATGTTAATTGTGTTGAAAACGTATATGTCAACGATCATAAGTAAAGTTAAGAACCTGTTGCAACAAATGGGTTTCAATGTCAGACTGGTGGGTTTTCAAATTAAAAAACACATTGAGCTCTCAGTTGTAATAATATCTACCGTATGTGTGTGTATTTCGAAATTTATGAGGGCCTTCCGCGCATTAGGCTGCATTAAATTACGACCGTGTATCAAGTTAACATGCCAATGTACGAAATAAAGTAACGGTATCTGATTTTGTGCAATAATCTGCCAGGTTGTATGACCGTCATCCGGTTGTATAAACGATGTGTCAACGGATAGACGCAAATTCGATTCACAAAATATAATTATTTGTGCTAAAAAATAGGGTGTCCAAAACTTAGAGTTTCAAACATCGAAGAATGCCTTACAGTAATGTTTAAACTATACAGTTAATATTTAACATTTAACAGTTAATATTTAACTATGTTTGTCTCGTAGTGGTGTTGTCGATCTCCGCGTTTCCGGCCGCTGGTCTTGCAGATGTTACCGGGGTCGCTTGTGACATAACTGAGTGGACCTGCATCAGGTATCCGGGCTGATATCATTTAAAGTTATAAACGCATTAATTAGATAATGTGCGAAAATGGGTCTTATGTTATGTCCAGTTTAGCCGTCCGCTATAAAGTCACACCAAGTTTCGTGGTCCCATTATGGCATAAGACTCATTTAACGTTAAGCGGCTCATGTGAGTTTGTCTATTAGTATTATTGAACATTTCTGTCACACTATTGTACAGTCAATAAAATTGATTGGATGTTTCGAAACACGTGTTTCTGCTTGTGTGATTAGGAAACTAGGTTTTACAAAATTTGGTTGACGTGTAACAAAAACCAAATAGAATGGCAACACTGTTAATAACGGAACATACTAAACGCATGCGCGTCCAATTGATATGTCGCCAACTGTCAATCAAATCATTATCTAAATATCGATCGACCAATCAGCCATCGATTAATCGGGCGCTTAAGTTATCAACGAGCTGTCCGCCATTTTCTAGACAAGCTTAATGTAGATATTCACATTTTTCAACGAGTTTTGTTTGTTTTCCTCTTTAAAAACGTAGATTAAATATTGTTAAACGGTGTCGATTCGGATCATGTAAATCGGGCAATCGACATAAAAAAAAGATTAGGTGGAGGCATTGCATTTAAACCGTTTCCAAAGCCGAAAAAGGATTTCGAGAAGTGTAAGGGATGGATAAATGCATGCGATCGTCCCAACGAACAACTGAACGTCAACACTGTCAACGACAATTACAATATGTTTTTATCGAATATGTTAGCAGATGTAAATAGTTTATGTTATCGATCTGAGCATCACATAATAGTTCGTGTTTTTAAAAAAAGTTTTATCAGTGATTAGGTCATCAATAGAAGCAAGGCTCATCTGCATTACTTTAAGGTTATTAAAACACAGCACTAAACCTAATTCATGCTGTGTTTTATTACTATTTAAGTAATGCAATTGATTGTCATGATACATGTTATTAGAAAGTAACGCGTGATATCGTATCTTAATAACGGTATCTACACATGTGCATACATGTGATGTCACCAATCAACGCCTTTAATCCACACTTTGCCTAGTTCTCATTTTTGCAACGAGTTTCGTTTATTTTGTTCGAAAAAAAAACGGAAATGAAATATGGTTAAACGGTGAAATTAGGGTTTATGTAACTCGGACATTCGGTATCCAGAAAGATAAGTCAGATGAATTAAATTCCCAACGCGGAAACGCGGTCTTGACAAGTGCGAGTGGAAGCTTCATTGTGTAGAATTACCGAAATCCCCCTTATAGAACATTAATTTATTTCAAAAACTGGATATGTAATATTAGCATTATTAAGTATGAATTATATCACGTGTGTATATAAAAAAAATAGGAAATATTGGTACCCACTTTGCGTAACTTTACGAAATCCCCGTTATACATCGCGTTTTTTTGTGTCAGAAACAAGTGAAAACCATTTTATAGTACTATTTTAATAAAAACGTATCGATAAATGCTATTGTATAAGAGTTATGTATTACTGATATCACCAATAAATACTATAACTTAGGGGAAGTCGGTACCTGCGCATGCGTCTGATACTGGTAGCTTTATTAAGTAGCCTGACCGAAATCCCCTTCATACAACGCTTATTTATATCAGACAATGACCAAACTGATTTTGTTGTTTTGCAATTTCAATTGTTGTGATTTATAAATGTTCCATAAGCAATGTTTAATATTATTAATATCACTTTTACACGTAATAACATGTGGGATTTAGGTACCCACTCGGCGTCAGAAAGCGCGTAAAACTTCATCAAAATCCCAGTTATACAGCGCTATTTTTTTATATTTATTTTTTATACCACATTTATATAGCGCCCTTTTCGCTCAGGATGTACGTTCAAAGGCGCTTTACATTTGTTTCCCTGTTCACCGGGTCATAAGTCGTCCGTTAACTTGGCGCAGTATGCAGCCACGGCACGGCTAATTTCCCTCACAGGTACCCATTTATACACCTGGGTGGAGAGGAGCAGATGTGGGATAAATTTCTTGCTCAAGGAAATTCCAGTGGTCAGGGCGGGATTCGAACCCAGGACCTCTCGATCCCTAAGCCAGCGTCTTACCATTAGACCACTGCTCCCACAAAATTATTTCGTGTCAAATACATGGGGGAAAAATGTTTCGTAAATGTTTTCGTAAATAACATGTGTAAATACCAGTGTGGAAGTGTAAATGTATTGCTAATACCACCATTACACGTATTTACAGGTTCGATTTCGGTAACGGCAAGCGTTTGAGAGCGTGTTTAACGAACCGGAAAACCCGTTATATAGCCAGAGACGTAGTGTTATCTACATCTCTGAAATAGCTGATGTTCTCTATAAACTAATATTTTGTTTGCATTTGCAGAATAAATAAATGACACAAACCCCTTTTACAAGTGTTATATGGTGTGAAAACGTCCATAACAATCATCCGGAATATCGCGTTATATATAGGCAATCTATAGCCAAAGAAGCCACTTTGGTGTTAGCTTGTCTGGGTTTTCTTACCGCTAAGCCACGTGATTGAGTGGGCGGAGCGACCATCGTCCAGGCGAGATATCAATTCCAAATTAGTTTATTTAACCGAACCGCAAATAGAAATTAACAGGGAACCGCTTTTTCTCAACAAACATTTTTTTTTTTACACAATTCAAAATTCACGTACCCCTCAGTACTTGACCGACCTGGTACCTCAACATATCGAAGCTGCTACTTGGTATAATCTCCGTATTGCGAATGACTTACGCACAATCGAATCGTTGAATATATTTAAATACAAGCTTTAAAAAGGTTGATTAAAACACCATTATACCTTTTTTATAAGAAAACGTTGTCTCGAAATAAATCATACAAGCTTAAGGACCAAATAGAGTGCGCAAAATGAACACCTTTACGCAAAAAAAAACAACATCTTCAAATCTCCACTACGTTCATGTGGAGTTATTGCATCTAATCACCACTAATGGTTCATATGTCCTTATGTTTACTTTATACCCACTATGTTAATGAACAGTATCTCCATTATAACTAGCGATGTTAACCACGATATTCTTCTTTTCTGCAATACGCATCTTACCGAAACTGACATTCAATCTCTAATCATGGACATAAAAAGAAAATCGGAATCGTGCGCATTATATTTGTGTACCGTTTGTCCACGCATAGACACTGACGTTCTTCCGCTAAATGAATTATTAAAGCGGACTGGAGAAGACCTGGAAGTACGCATTATTGATTGCCATCAGGAGTTTGTATTTGGCAATGGGAGCACAGCCCGACATTACTTCCATCGAGACGGCATTCATCTCAATGCGAAAGGCACTAGTGCTCTTGTTACAGCCATAAATTGACAACACCCAATAACAAGACACGGGTCCGGAAACGAAAGTGTGAACAAACATCCCCAAATTGCCTCGTTTTCTATTTGATCGCGATGACAACAGGGTAAAAAATGCACCGTATGGGGACTGCGAAATTACAGCGCCGAAGACTGCTACCGAAATTGATGGGGCGTCGGCGATTACTCGTACTACCATGGGCGCTACAGGAAATACCGAGGACAGAGCCAAGTCATGGCTCCAACGATGTTTCCAATATAGGACAATTTTAACAGACAATCGCATGTAATACAACAAACAAGCAGTATCCTTTCTCCAAATAGGTTCCATACACTAAATTATATATGTATATAATGTAATAATAATGTCTGCATATGTGATGCGAGCAATTATTTTTTTTATAACATCTTATTGTTCAAATTATTTGACACCTAGTAAAAACAATTTTGATAAATCTCGTTCAAGTAAAAATTGCAATATTTCAAATATTGTCAGGTGTATAACTATTGACAAGTGTGACAATAATACTGCTCCTAATTTAGACTTCAAGTTTTCGAATAGAGGGTTAAATGTTGTTTGTCTTAATATGCAGCACATCATGCCTAAATTAGATGAAATTAAATATGTACTTTCACATTCAAAAATACATATTTTAGGACTCTGTGAAACATTTTAAAACAAGGAAATACAAGATTCGGATCTACAAATTCCAAATTTTAATATTATTCGCCGTGACCGAGATAATCGTTAGGGTGGTTGCATAGTTGTATTTATTACAGACAATATACCTTTCCAACATAGATTAGATTTAAATAGGTGCTCATTAGAATCGGTCTTGATTGAAATTATGTTCCCAAACACTAAATCATTTTTCATTAACTTTATGTATAGGCCACCGGATTCTAAAATTGACTGGGTATCAACATACGATATCAGCTTTAAAAACGCTATTAACTGTATGAGTAAAGAACTTTATATTGTGGGAGATTTAAATATGAACTTTCATACTGTAAAGATACATTCAAAAACTCTCGCTGGAATTCGTTTGTAATTTCAAAAGGTCTTAAACAGTTAGTAATGGAACCAACAAGAATTACAAAGAAATCGTCTACAAGTATTGATCATTTGTATACAAATAGACCCGATTGTATTAGCATTGTGTTTGTTTCATCTTATAGTGTTAGTGATCATTTTTCTGTATGTTTCACAAGACAAATGCATACAAAAATTCCTAAGAACAAGCATATATCAAAAGATTATAGGCAATTCAATCATTTTAAGGAACACGCTTTTCAAAAAGATGTATTAATGTCAAATTTAGAAATGATTGACACGGTCTCAGATTCCTATACATGTCTCGATTATTTACTTAATACCATATCATCAACATTACGTCGTCGTCTTCATCGTCGTTGTCGTCATCGTCGTCATCATCGTCATCGTCGTCGTCGACGTCATCGTCAACATCAACATCATCATCATCATCATTATCATCATCATCATCATCATCATCATCATCATCATCATCATCATCATCATCATCATCATCATCATCATCATCATCTTCATCATCATCATCAATATTATTATTATTATAGTTATGTTGCTTTTGTAATTATTTTAAGGCTGACTGCAGTATGCTAGACATTGTTGAGTTATATTTACATATACTGTGCTTTTAAAGACCACATTGTAAAAAAGAAATGTTATTTCTTAATGTGTTATCTTCGTGAAATAAAGTGATTATTATTATTATTATTATTATTAGTAGTAGTATTATAATACAATAATACGGGATGTTTAACTATACTTTATACTCTATAACCTTTTGAATTATATATTCATTTATTCACCAATAATTTTAAAATGAGTGTTAAAAATTAATATAAAAGTTGTAGCATTATTTATATATATATAAGTAAGAGTCTGTAATGTACGAGATCAAGCAAAATAAAATTATGTTTCTGCCGCAATTGCGACTGACTTCAATAAAATTATAACAATGCTTTCTAGCAATGTTTGTACCATTATAATTTTTTTATTTTACAACAGAAACGGTAACCAAAATACTTATACTCATAGCATGTAAGCTAGATTATTTTTCCGAACGTCCCATACGCGCAAAAAGACGGGACATGTAAACGTTGAAAAATACATATACACAGTAATGCCCATTTAAAAAAAAGTAAATGCTCTACCATTGTGTTATATTAGAACCGTTTGAAATATTTAATCATAAATGTGTTCATTTGCAAATCAATAATTATATAGTTTGCAGTGTTACAAATAATACACGATAAACCAACTCAATTATTTGCTAGCATTGATGAGAGATATTTGTCCTTGCAAATGTCACTGCGCGGTGTGATTTCTTTGCGTTTCACTATATACATTTAAATCATTAATTGAATAGAGGATATTTGATGGATTTGGTGGAATATCGATTTTAATTCACAAGTGATCATAGAAAATATTTTTTCTATGATCACGAGTGAATTAAAATCGATATTAATCAGAATCCAACACATTTTATAAACAATGATTATTTTGGTATTTTTGCCAAATACTATTTCCGGTTAAAAAATGAAAATTATCAATTATTTTCACCTTTAATTGTCACTGTTTGAAACAGTAAATTATCAGTTTTAATTCACTGATATTTCTCTATAAACCACCAGAAAGCATATAATAAAAATTTATCAGTTGCCTTACACGTGTAAATCTTATTTTATTAACACTATTAGCATATATAATAGATCTTACAGAGAGTTTTGAAAAAAAAAAAATTAAAACGAGTAAAAGTTTACAAGTCAACGTGTAATACTTTACGGATGTAATGATTCGTTGTTTGTGTCGAAATGAGGCATAAATATAAAAACAATATAAATATATATGTATTTATTAATGTTTATATAGAGTTTGTTTCGTGACGCTGTGTTATTTTTTTGCCTTAAAAGCATTAATTTATTAAGTATTAATTTATTACGAATACTGCGACATTTAATGGCAATTAATTAACTTATGGGTCCCATTATATGCGCATTTTATGTGTAATGTGTTTTCTCAACTGATTTATCAATGCTTTAATGCATTGTTTCCAGTGCATCTGTTTTCATTGATCACCCCTGATAATGGTCGCTGCACGGTGACCACAGCAGGGTGTCAATAAACATGGGTATAATATAATAATGTGAAGGCCTCTGTAAAGGCCTACTTTACTTAATTGGGTTCATTATTGGACCCAAACGCGTGTTATATACCCCTGTTTATTTACAACCTGCTGTTGCCACAGTGCAGCGACCATTATCAGGGGTGATAATTCAAAACAGATGCACTAAATAAATTAATAAATGCATAATTTTGCTGTAATTTACGGAAGAGTATGGTGACCATACTTTTGTTAATATATATTATATGTATATTAAAAACAACTGCATTTGTTAAATATGTAACTCAACCTACAGGAATTGTTTATACATCTTTATTCTGATTAAACTCTTCAATTTTCTTCTTTGTTCAAAGTGTCTGTATTTTCCAACGTTATCTATGTGGTCTGCGTTTTCTCGGATACGATGTGTAAATAGACGAAACACTCAGACGCAAAGAAATCACACAGCGTCGTGAAATGAGCACGGATATAATAACTCATATTAACTTTAGCAAATAATTTTTGTTTGTTTTACATGTATTATTTGTTTAACAACAAAATAATTATTTATTTGCCATTTATTTGCAATTTGACAGACCAATGATTCATATATGAATATTCGCTAACTAAATAAGGCCCATATACTTTAAACGCACAATAATGTATATTTCGTAAAGAAGACATATTTAAGATTTGACAAACGTGCCAATTTAAACAAACACTAAACAATACACGTCATTTCCACACACAAACGAATCAATACATCCGTATTATATTACAAACAGAATTGTAAACTTGTACTCGTTTTAAATAAAAAAAAAATCAAACCTATCGGTAAAAGCGATAATATATGCTAATATTGTTATTTCAATATAAGATTGTCAAATGTTCGGAAACTGATCTATGTTAAATTAATTATTTAAATGCATCTAAAGACAGGCAAAGAATAACACCGCGCCGTGAAATAAGCAATGACACATTTATTTGCCATTTATTTTCAATTTGACAGACTAATGATTCATTTATGAATATTCGCTAGCTAAATAAGGCCCATTTATTTTAAACGCACAATAATGTACATTTCGTAAAAAAGACATATTTAAGATTTGACAAACGTGCCAGTTTATACAAACACTAAACAATACACGTCATTTCCACACACACACGAATCAATACATCCGTATTATATTACAAACAGAATTGTAAACTTGTACCCGTTTTAAATATAAAAAGTCAAACCTATCGGTAAAATCGATAATATATGCTAATATTGTTAATACAATATAAGATTTACAAATGTACGGTAACTGATCTTTGTTTAATTAATTATTTAAATGCATCTAAAGACAGGCAAAGAATAACACCGCGCCGTGAAATTAGCAATGACATAATAACTCATATTAATTTTAGCATTTTTTTTTTTTTTTGTTTAACGTGTTTCATTTGTAACTCAGCAAATGATATAATTATTTATTTGCAAAATAAACAGACTAGCGATTCAGTTATGAATATTCGCTAATTAAATAAAGCCCAATTGTTGTAATAACAAAATAATGAATATTTCGTTAAAGTAGATTTATTGAAGGTTTCACAAACGTGCCATTTTATATAAAAACTGAGAAAAACATAATTAAATATATTTTTTTATACGAGATTTCTACAAAAAAGAAGCGTTACACCCGTATAATATTAAACGCGTACTTGTAAACTTTCGCCCGTTTTCAATAAAAAAATCAAAACTTTCGGTAAGATAAATAATATAAGCAAGGAAATAATAACTCATTTTAATTTTAGCAAATATTTTGTGTTTGTTTATATTATTTGTAACAACACAACACTACAATTATTACTTTGCAAATGAACAGACTATTTTTTTCACGTTTCGAAATTACTTATTTTATACAGGAGATTTGAATTCAATTAATTCAATGATTTATCTATCTAGCGACAAATCGCAGATATCTGCGCTAGACCGCTGTAAGGATAATGCACTATAAACAATCTACATAGGAGCAGATAGCAGAGCAGAAAACAAGCACCATATGTTTATGATACACAGAAAGAAAATATTATTTAAACAAAAACGTCAATTAATACTTAACTTTTTTTAATAACTATTTTTTTTTCACGACCGGTTTTCATGAAGCTCACTGGGAGAGTCTTAACGTTAGTTTATCTGCGATTTTCCGATGTAAATGTATTGCAATGCATGTATATACACTGTATATATGAGCCATTTAAACACAGGAAACATTTACATAATTAACATTTTAAAAAAATTCACGTTTTGAAATTACTAATGTTTGAGGAGTTTCAATGTACCCGGTACATTTATCTGCGACTGGCCGCTGTCGAGGTCACTCGCTGCAATCACGAATATGACTTTGAAAATAATTATATTACTTAATNTATGTTTCTGCGGCAATTGCGACTGACTTCAATAAAATTATAACTATGCTTTCTAGCAATGTTTGTACCATTATAATTTTTTTATTTTACAACAGAAACGGTTACCAAAATACTTAAACTCATAGCATGTAAGCTAGATTTTTTTCCGAACGTCCCACACGCGCAAAAAGACAGCAGGGTATAATATAATAATGTGAAGGCCTCTGTAAAGGCCTACTTTACTTAGTTGGGTTCATTATTGGACCCAAACGCGTGTAATATACCCCTTTTTTTACACCCTGCTGTTGCCACAGTGCAGCGACCATTATCAGGGGTGATCATTCAAAACAGATGCACTAAATAAATTAATAAATTCATACTTTTGCTGTAATTTACGGAAGAGTATGGTGACCATACTTTTCTTAATATATAAATATGTATACGAAAAATAAATGCATTTGTTAAATATGTAACTCAACCTACAGGAATTGTTTATCTATCTTTATTCTGATTTAACTCTTCAATTTCCTTCTTTGTTCATAGTGTCTGTATTTTCCAACGTAATCTATGTGGTCTGCGTTTCTCGGATACGATGTGTAAATAGAAGAAACACTCAGACGCAAAGAAATCACACAGCGTCGTGAAATGAGCACGGATATAATAACTCATATTAACTTTAGCAAATATTTTTTGTTTGTTTTACATGTATTATTCGTTTAACAACAAAATAATTATTTATTTGCCATTTATTTGCAATTTGACAGACCAATAATTCATTTATGAATATTCGCAAACTAAATAAGGCCCATATATTTTAAACGCACAATAGTGTATATTTCGTAAAGAAGACATATTTAAGATTTGACGAACGTGCCAGTTTATACAAACACTAAACAATACACGTCATTTCTACACACAAACGAATCAATACATCCGTATTCTATTACAAACAGAATTGTAAACTTGTACCCGTTTTAAATATAAAAAAATTCAAACCTATCGGTAAAATCAATAATATATGCTAATATTGTTAATACAATATAAGGTTTGCAAATGTACGGTAACTGATCTATGTTTAATTAATTATTTAAATGCATCTAAAGACAGGCAAAGAATAACACCGCGCCGTGAAATTAGCAATGACACATTTATTTGCAATTTATTTGCAAATTGACAGACTAATGATTCATTTATGAATATTCGCTAACTAAATAAGGCCCATATATTTTAAACGCACAATAATGTACATTTCGTAAAGAAGACGTATTTAAGATTTGACAAACGTGCCAGTTTATACAAACACCAAACAATAGACGTCATTTCCACACACAAACGAATCAATACATCCGTATTATATTACAAACAGAATTGTAAACTTGTACCCGTTTTCAATATAAAAAATTCAAACCTATCGGTAAAATCGATAATATTAATAGTTACAGGGTTAGTTACTGACCCGATACAGGATTTACGGTTCTGTGGAAAACCATATCGGGACGAGACCGAAGGTCGAGCCCCGATATGGNCGACATGTTGAATATATGTATGTAGAAAGATCGCAATTCAAAATTGAAAGTAGTACCTTTATGTTTCATCATACGTTAATAAGATTTAGCGAGGAAGCAAACACAATAATTTCAAAACAAAGATTGTCCTACCAGGGATGCGCCGATATATCATGGAAATATGCATTCTCAGCCATTTGTATACAGTCTTATTCGAGCTTTAATACATGATGGTATACAATATTGTTACCGTTCTTATACGTGATGTCTGAACAAAATAAAAAATCTGAGAATTTGAACTTCACATTGGTTATCTCTACTAAATTTAAGGTCGGAAAACGTCTTACAGTTCTTCTATGTTCGGCACTCTATCAAATACACCGTCGATTATAGATTCATGATCGTTGTTGGATAAAAACTTTAAAAAAAAACCGATAACTTAAGCGAAAACTATAACACTAGGAATCACATATTGTAAATAACCTAAGAGATGTTTAAAAAATCATTTTAGTATGCCTTTATATGAGAAAGACTAGCAGGTTTATATATGAATAACTGACTTGTAGCAAACGCAAGAATAGTTCACAGTTTCATTGATAAACGACATTCTTACCAGAAAGCGCAGAAAACCGCAGTTTAATGGGCAATCATAAACAACAACATCCACATTTCTTCCATCCAATCAAGCTGACCACGGACTTACACATTTATACACGGCCAGCTGGACGGTAATTATTTCACTACAAATCATGTGTCTGTTGCAACTTACAGTCTGCTTAGTTTCGCCAAGTCCCTTAACGCCGCTCGAGAAATGTTGTATAACCGGTTGCCTATCAGGTTCCTGAAGTGACAACACACAGCGTCATATAATTAAACATTCCAGTAGCACAGGTAAATAAAATAAAAAGTTTCCCGGTGTTGATTAAAGACCACCATAGTTAACAAGTTTCCTGAAAATACAAACAGCAGATGAAATCCCGTAAAATCATTGATTGGATGACTACGTTCGATATTTAAGATCCTTTGCTCTTACACATGCCCTCTAAATTGAAGCTTACACATGTCTAGAATATGTTGTCTTTAATAACCATTTCAATTTTCATTTAGTAATTAAATGCTACAACTTGTTATAATGCAAAGTTTGCATCGTAATCGCTGTTGGTACAGTAGTAAGCATATATATGTATCCTTTATAAGGTTGAATATATAAGAACATTTCTGAATATACTTTAAGGTTTAAGCACTATAACACGAGATTTTGATTTTCTGTTCTATCTTTGCATATTTCAAATTTTAATTATTTTATACATCCAAAATAAAAGTTTAAGTACATTGTACGTATTAAATAAGGATTCCCAGACATTCCAAGTTGACAAACCTTCATTTTTGTAAGACGCCTTTTTGCAAATTGTACTCAAATAAACTGAATCGGCAAGACGTTTTTGAAATACTTAACAAAATGGGCCCTAAATATATATTATATTGCTCACCTAACCACTGATATTAAGATGTGTTTAATTTTCATGTAGAATAATTCAACTGTGCGAACATATGTTCAAGTACCGCTGTTTGGTATATATACATATAACGCAAATTCTCTACTAGCCGTTTATAAAAAAAAAAACGCTTTGATTAAATTTGCCGTAGCTTTCGACCTCTCGGTCTTCTTCAGCGGCATTTATTTGTGAAGCATATCATGTTAAGCGGAAGTGACGCTTTATTGTTGAACGTTACATTGCGCGCCAATTTTATTAATCTTTTTATTAATTATTTATTTATTTGTTTATTTATTTATTTATTTTTTTATTATAATTATTATGATTATTATTATTGGTATTATTATTATTATTATTATTATTTTTGTTCTTTTAGCAATGAGATATTTTTATCCGACTTCAGAAATTGTGAAAACAAACTCCCATGGGAAAAAAATCCCATGGGATTTTTCATTTTTTTTTCAAACACGATTAAACCCTTTAAAATCGCGTAGATGAAATATAATGTTTTTTGAAAATTCATGAATAAATCTCTCGAAATAAGAAAACAAAACATGGGATTTTTTCCCATTTAAAAAATGGGATTTTTTATTATGAAGAAGTTAAACTCCAGAAGCTGCAGCAGTATTGCAGTTTTATCATACACACCTCTGTGGTCCTTTATTTATGGCAAGGAACCAATTGCCAAAACGGTACAGTACGGCACAAAACTAAACAACATATACACATAGTAGAATAAAGCTGGGGTCAACACCTTGGAACGGTCAATGCTAAGCATTAATAAAAAATATAAGTATCTTTCAGCATAAAACGATAATTAAGTCCTTAAATAACGTTTAAATACTTGAATACGTAAAGAAAACACGTTTTTAAACATGTAAAAAATCCCATGGGATTTTTTTCCCATCAGCTTATTATGGGAGGAAAAAAATCTCATGGGAAAAAACTCCCATGGAAAAACGGAACCAACTTTGCTCATAAAACTCATCGTGAAAAAACGCATTTTTTAAGCAAAAAAAAAACAATTATTACTCAAAAATAAAACTTTTATCGCAAACTTTATCTCGAAGAAGCAAATCTTCAAGATATAGGCTTCCAAGTTTGCGAAATTTCGATTTCGCAAAGCATTTCCGGTTGCCGTTTAATGTGAAACTAGTAATAAAAAAACTTACCACAAGTAAGTAAAAGCTCATGTGATCATTTAGTAAAGCAGTGTTATTCTTAAAATTAGCGATTAGCTGGTTTAATTAATGCATTTATATAATTTCCTGTTGATTTTGTTATTAATAAATTGGCTATTACTCGTTGTTCCGCTAGTACAAAACCAGAATGATTACTTAAATTATGTTTTAAATAAGAAAGTGTTTCCAACAAACTGCATCATAAGCTCTATTATACTGCTTTTTTATATATGCATTGAACGGTTTATGATACATATTTTCTAGTCCGTTTTCTGGGTATGACCAGTGCTTGGTGTCTTTATGGTAATCTAAAGAGCGCTCTCACTTTGGGGATTGACCACGTGACCCCATAGTCGCTAGTCATACACCACTTCCACGAAGCCACAGCAACCTTACCAGCTAGGAAATAATGATGCTAAAAAATAAAACAACGGCACACAATTATATGCTACGATCTAACAGATTGGAAGATGTAAAAAACATTTTGTGTTATCAAGCAATAACTTTTTTTGAAAATTTACAATGTTTTGTGAATAATAATGCCCTGATATTTACTCATTTATTACAATGAATCGTTATCAAATAAGCCTTTACCCGTAAATTAGGTAGGTATTAGGTATACTGTTCTAATAGTATACATGTTTAGATCTAAACGAAATGAGGCTGTATCAATCAGTTGAATACAGGTCGACAGAAAATAAAGTCCGTATTAGTCTAATCGCTATTCTTTTGATTCCGCACTACCATTCTAACCGGACTCCTTTTTTGTCATGACGGACTACTTTTTTGGCATGTAGTTTTATTGTTATGCCTTATAGAAACAATGTGCAGCCCTCTGTTTATTATAAGTATCGTCATCTGCACAACAATAAGCATGGTCGAAATTTTCAGAAAATAAAAGTTCTTTGACATTACATGTATATAATAAAAGGAACATAACGCTTGTCGGTTATTTCAAGGCTATATACCAGTCTGGTGGCGTGTACTATTTTGTATCACATACGACATTAAACAAGCCTTTCAAGTGATATATACTCTCGGCACAATCGTTGGGCGTAATATTCCGTAAAGGGGACCCAATGCTTGAAAGTCGTTTTTAGCGTCATAATTATTTATTTAATTGTAAATACATTTTTCGTAACATGTCCTCTTCGTCCAAAATATTTAGTACAGCAGTTATCATATACAGCTGTTGATAATGATTCAAAGCACCTCTCATATGCATTTGCTTTAAGGTTAAATATCGCAATACCGGACGCTGAATTACAACCACCTGTTTTCAAAAAAGTCGCTGATTGGTGTAATGTTGAAGACTTCCCATTCAAAGATACGAGTTCAAGTGGGCTGTAATCGCAATAAGCAAAACAGCCTTTTGAGTCCCGGACGTATTAAGATCTACTCCGGTTTTAATGAATGTGCGTAAAGTGTCGTCCCAGATTAGTCCGCACATGCTAATCAGGGAAGACACTTTCCGCTTTTATGGAGTTTTTCGTTTAAAGGAAGTCTCTTCTGAACGAAAATCCAGTCTAGGCGAAAAGTTTCGTCCCTCATTAGCCTGTGAGGACTGCATTTTACGAACAGGTACATCCCCCGGTTTTCCCAGAACGAGGCCCATGTACACAGCAATTTTTACAACGTTTGTCGATCTGATGCGAGCTAACTCGAATTCAACCACTCGGTTTAACACTCTCTAAATAAATCCGCATCCGAAACTTCCAATGGTTGTTTATTGAAAAATTATTTTCTGATTATCGTTGTTTATCGGATGATAAACAAAACAATGCGCAAATTATATTTTGTAATGACTTCGACAACGTATATTATCTCCCAATCGCTGTTTTGACGGAAAAAAACATGTTCTAATATTTCTTGTCTATCAGCAAATAAACATTTCTAATTCGAGTAGGGTCTCTTTTCTAGTATGAACATATTTCGGAAATGAATGGAGGTATTTATTTTAATATGCTGTGCTCAGTTCGGATTGTTTCGGCGTTAATGAGCAGTTTTTCAATAATAAATGTGTTCGTTGACAAATTGAATATCAGCGAGTACAGTGTTGGAACGATCCTTTAACAGCAAAACATCGAACATTACTACTTATCCGGTGTTTTTTTGTCAACATTTCCGATTCCAAATCTCATAAAGAATATATTTTTTCTCAGACGACTGCCTATAATTCATATGGCTTTTAAAGCATGTGCGTAAAGTGTCGTCTCAGATTAGCCTGTGCAGTTCGAACAGATTTTCGCCAAGAAGTGTCTTCCTTTAAACGAAAAATATAATACAAGCGGAAAGTAGTTTGTAAGGGAAGCAAAATCTGCTTGGACTCCGATTCAGTTTAAAAGCTTCATATTTATCATTACCGTGTTATACGGCGATCACTACAAAACGGAATTCGTCGCTTTTCGAAACAATAACAACATTATTTTCCGCAATTAATGGAACACAGACTCACTGTTCTTTCCACGAATAGCCTATTTTTATTTAGGTTTTGGATAAGTTTGCCGGCGGAAAAAAACTGCACGATATTGAATGTTTATATCGTGACTCATAAACGTTTTCCTACCAACTAGAAGTGCTCATATTGCAAATTACTCGAAGTTGGTATACCATCCTTTTAATAAAACGTACTTCACCCATCGTGAACTCACAAATTCATTTAAAAAAATCCTTAACGTGAAAATTATCATCAATTTATTAATTGTTTACTTGAAATTCATTTAAGTTAGAGCTAAAAATAATAATTGATGAATCAAATTAACTAAATCGACCCGCATCCTGCGTAAAAAATGGTCGTATGCCATATGCGGCCAGCGTAGCTTCAGACTGCCTGCGCATTTGCGCAGTCTTGTAAGGGGCGATCCTATCCGCTAATGAGACCACGAAACCTGAGGTTACTTTATAGCGGACAGCGTAGCTCTGGGCCGCACATGGCTAAGGCCCATTTTCGAATATCCGTTATAGAACGTATACCAATTTTACATAATGTAATCAAAGCGCTGAAAACACTGAAGTTGTTCGCTATTGCAACTCAGTTATCAAAATTATGTTATAGCTTTTTATATCGCAAGTTTGAAATAACCACACAACCCATTCACATTTATAAAGAGTGTTTCTTAAAGCACAGGTCGAGATGTGTGCGCACTGTTTATCCTCATATTTATGTTATAGAGATAACTTAGACAAAATGTGCGCATTGCACAGGTTAATCAGTGTGCACAGGCAAATCTTATTTGACATGCATTAAGCCCCGTTTTCTCTGAACGCAGCCAACACTAGACTGGCCATTGTCGTCGCACAAGCTGATAAACACTTTTGATTCGATAAACCGCTAAGTGATTTAAATTTAAACAGCAGGTTTAAAGAGAAGACAATACGCAAGACACACTGGAATTATAAACAGGCAGAGGCGGTGTTTATCGTTCCTATTGTAGTAGAGCAGACGCTCCTAGCGTATGGCATGTATGTCATTCGTCGTCTGCATAATTTTACTGCAGGTAGTGCTGTCGCTCATGCAAAGCGTGAGCAATTAAGCAGCAGATTGACTTGAAAAACTCGCTCTACATTAGTTGCTCGCTAGCGCGAACAACTAAAAACCACCAAGAATTGTCGAATGTCAGATATTGCAGACAGCCAGATCCTCGGACTTGCCCAGTTTACAAAAAGGCGTAAACAAATTGTTTGTTTCCACCAACCTGACTGTACTACCTACCCTAAGTTTTTATGCCAACCATACCCTTATTTTTGGTATTGCAGCACATCTATTAGTTTTCGATCATATTCACTAAAATGACTATTACATTTACAATATAATTTTATACATTCGATCAATTTCACTAAACTAACTTCAAATTGACCAACAATATATAAATAGAATGTTAAAACGAGAGTGTGGAGATTCTTGCATGTTGTGGCGCATTCGTATTAAGGTGGGAAATCGCAAAAGAAAATGCGAAGTACCCCGGGTACTGTGTATCAACCGTGCCCAAATATTGGCATAGAGCAACAATTTCATTTATTGTCATTTTTGTTATACGGGCATATTAAACAGTTTCTGTTACGTAATTTAATTGTAATTGATTGCTGTGTTCACTAGTTTAAGTAAACATTTCCAGTCAAGAACGCATTTCCAGTAAATCGTTCGGTAAATCGTGGGGTCTGAGAGTAAAAACGGACGAGAGTAATAACGGTCTAAATTAAAAACGGCCACAAACAGGTTTCAAAATCAACGTAGTTCAAACTGCCGTCATTTTTTTAGTGATTTCAGTACTTTCATTAAAGGCGCAAACAACAAAATTATGCCAGTTATTTGTTTCATTTCATTCTATAATAGAAGAATTAACGTTTATCGCAACACATAAGGATACATGGATGTTGTAAAGGTGCCTTTAATTAAAGTTTCACTTGAAATATAAATGGTAGTTCAACAACAGATTTTTGGTTCTTGGTATGGTCCTGTTTACATTGATTTGCATTCTTTATTAACAAATATAAAATACCGAATCAATTTAAAACTGTGTAATCAGATAATTTAATTAATTTTCATAGTTTGATACAAAACATATCTATTCATATTAAAGATGCAAAGTGTTTGTAATTTTACATTATGTTAATCACCTCGACTCATTGCAATATTTTTAACGACATTGGTCTCTCCAAAAAGGTACACTTGGAGACTTTTCTAACGCAACACTTTTCACACTTGAATATCTCAGTTTTTAGCAAAGATTTTGATGAAAACTGCAAATGTGACCATTTTACTACATTATGTGCATGCTCACAATAAAATAATTCATCCGTGACGATCGGACGATTTCGCACGAGGGTTAGGTATGGTTTCATCTTTTTGCACCTGCAAGTGGTGAAACGCGATATAATTCTAATTTAATTTCCATTTCGTCATTCTAGGTTGGTTCTAACACCAGGAAATCATAACGGTAAATCCAATAAGAGCTGTTTTTGTGAAACGCAATGCTCCCAACTGCGCTTTAAAGCCGCACAAAAGCTATTTTAGAGAAAATTGTTTAGTCCAAGGTCCGTTACTTTGTCAAAAATCGATATACCGGAATGAAACTCAAACTTGATCTGTAAGACATGTAAGAAGACTCACACACCAAAAATCAGGTAAATATCTGCAAATGTTTAGGAAAAAAGGACAGAAAACTGTTATTATAGAGAAAGTTTTTAAGTCCAAGGCGCGTAACTTCGTCAAAATTCAATGGACCGGAACCAAACTCGAACTTGATCTGTAAGTCATGCAGGTAGACTCACATACCGAAAATCAGGTAAATATCTGAAAGCGTTTAGGAAAAAAAAACTCGGGAAATAGATTCCGGACGGACGGAATGACGGACAGACTTACTGACGGACGGACAGTGCGACTGCTATATGCCACCCTACCGGGGATATAACAACAACAAAATCGCTCGTATGCACATTCAAAGCTACGTCAGTTCCAAAACGAAGTTGGAATTTAGAAGACTGAGAACGACTGATCACATGGTCAATGATGAAGTTCAAGCCAGCAGAGTCCAGGAACTTAGTCATGAAGGTGACTGAACAGCCAGTAAAGAGCATTGACAAGCGGCTTAGAAGCTCTCTCAGAGACATGGAAAGTGGGATAGAGATACGGAAGCAGGTATACGACTGGATGCTAGCCATGGACAAGAGCGGTTTACCAGGGAAGTACAATGCTTGCATCTACCAACATGGGGTTCTACCAAGACTTATTTGGCCTCATTTGGTGTACGACGTCCCAATATTGACTGTCGAAGCTATGGAGAAGAAACTAAGCATCTACATCATAAGATGGCTCGAAGTTCCAAGACGCTTCTCAAGTTATGGCCTGTACAACTCTGGCAGCAAGCTACAGCTTCCGCTTTCCTCGTTTACAGAGGAGTTAAAGTTCACCAAAGTCAGACAAGTCATGATGCTGCGAGACAGTGCAGACGAGAACGTCAGTGGAGCCCGGATGAAAGTCAACACAGGTCAGAAGTNTCTCTCCAAAAAGGTACACTTGGAGACTTTTCTAACGCAACACTTTTCACACTTGAATATCTCAGTTTTTAGCAAAGATTTTGATGAAAACTGCAAATGTGACCATTTTACTACATTATGTGCATGCTCACAATAAAATAATTCATCCGTGACGATCGGACGATTTCGCACGAGGGTTAGGTATGGTTTCATCTTTTTGCACCTGCAAGTGGTGAAACGCGATATAATTCTAATTTAATTTCCATTTCGTCATTCTATGTTGGTTCTAACACCAGGAAATCATAACGGTAAATCCAATAAGAGCTGTTTTTGTGAAACGCAATGCTCCCAACTGCGCTTTAAAGCCGCACAGAAGCTATTTTAGAGAAAATTGTTTAGTCCAAGGTCCGTTACTTCGTCAAAAATCAATATACCGGAATGAAACTCAAACTTGATCTGTAAGACATGTAAGAAGACTCACACACCAAAAATCAGGTAAATATCTGCAAATGTTTAGGAAAAAAGGACAGAAAACTGTTATTATAGAGAAAGTTTTTAAGTCCAAGGCGCGTAACTTCGTCAAAATTCAATGGACCGGAACCAAACTCGAACTTGATCTGTAAGTCATGCAGGTAGACTCACATACCGAAAATCAGGTCAATATCTGAAAGCGTTTAGGAAAAAAAACTCGGGAAATAGATTCCGGACGGACGGAGTGACGGACAGACTTACTGACGGACGGACAGTGAGACTGCTATATGCCACCCTACCGGGGATATAACAACAACAAACTCGCTCGTATGCACATTCAAAGCTACGTCAGTTCCAAAACGAAGTTGGAATTTAGAAGACTGAGAACGACTGATCTCATGGTCAATGATGAAGTTCAAGCCAGCCAAGTCCAGGAACTTAGTCATGAAGGTGACTGAACAGCCAGTAAAGAGCATTGACAAGCGGCTTAGAAGCTCTCTCAGAGACATGAGAAGTGGGATAGAGATACGGCAGCAGGTACATGTATATGACTGGATGCAAGCCATGGACAAGAGCGGTTTACCAGGGAAGTACAATGCTTGCATCTACCAACATGGGGTTCTACCAAGACTTATTTGGCCTCATTTGGTGTACGATGTCCCAATATTAACTATCGAAGCTATGGAGAAGAAACTTAGCATCTACATCATAAGATGGCTCGAAGTTCCAAGACGCTTCTCAAGCAATGGCCTGTACAGCTCTGGCAGCAAGCTACAGCTTCCGCTTTCCTCGTTTACAGAGGAGTTAAAGGTCACCAAAGTCAGGCAAGTCATGATGCTGCGAGACAGTGCAGACGAGAAAGTCAGTGGAGAACGGATGAAAGTCAACACAGGTCAGAGGTAGATTGCTGACAAGGCAGTCAACGACGCAGGATCCAGGCTTAGACACATCGGCATCGTGGGGACAACTTCATATGGCAGGTTAGCATAAGGATGTGTCATTAGAGCCAGAAGAATGAAGAACATTTGAAGAACGACCATAAAATTGGATTTCTACTACGCTCTGTTTAAAACCAGCAAAACATCAAGAAGTTTCCCACTCCCCCTTTACTTTTTATAGTTATTGCAATACATAATTATCACGAAAAAAGCCTATATTGTTCTCGAGTTTTGTTTAGTGTTCTAAACAAATGTTCGAATTTACTAGAAACTTATGGTTGTCCTATGCAAAAGTATGATATCATACAAAGTGCTAGCGCGAGCAAAATTATCAGTTTTGACTTAACTATAGACATACCTATGCAACTAGAATTGTTCTGCCCGCGTCATCTATTTTTGCGATGCTACTTACTTTTGAGCAACATAAACACTTCGACAAATGTTATATCACATACATATGAATACCTCAAGCAAATATGGAAAGAGAGTAATTATTGTATTGCGAATTGTACTATTATTCTCGCATTATACGGTCTTAAGGAAATAAGCCATAGACTGATTCACTGGAAATCGCGATAACGTTTTTCAAACACAATTTTGGTGTTCATAACCTGTCTTAAATTTATTGCCCAAATCCGATTTGTTACGAATGTATTTGCCTCGATAAATTCGATATCGTATTGTTATTAGTAACCTAATTAAATCAATTAACACTTGTTTGGTTTGTTCAAAGCTTTATAGTGGGCATCAGTTTTCTCAAGGTATCGCTTTTCCCGCGGTATTTCAATTGCCCCCTGCTTTTTACACGTAAGAATTCGTGACCCAATTGCCATTCGCTCTCAGAAAAAGGTTTTACCTGTGATCATGAGCAATATTCTGGTAAATTGTGGTTGCAACCCATCAAAACACGTTTGCTCACAAAAAATTAACGATATTCCCATTTAACTTTTCACTGTTTTAGCCAATTTTCAACTTGTTTACACATCTTCTACTGGCACTTTCCCGATCTCATTAATATGCAAAGTTTACTAGCTTCGCCAATAGGTTTCACATTACTATATAAAAATTATTCCTCAAACCATTTGATCTAATACTGTTTGATTCTGCCTTGATTGATCATTATGACTTGGTCTTAAAGGTAAGAGTATCAATTATTTTATTTGCATACGTTTAGAGATTGTAAGAAGCCCTATATGATGACATCAGTTTCATACCAAAATGTTTCGAACTAAAATCTTTTAGATTATTCAAAATCAACAGAGAACTGAACTTTGACAACACTTCTGTATCACTTTTCAAATTTCATGATGTTTTTGATATCCCATCGTTAGAAGCTGTTATGCCAAGCACTGGGTATCGCGCAAACCATTCCATTGAGCAAATTTGATAGTTTTGGTTTCCAGAAATCAACAAAGGAGAGAGTCCTGAACTCTCAAAGTTTGCCAGGAATAAAGTTATAAGCCATGGGGATTTTGTTTATTAGTTAACTTTGATGGAACATATGTGAACTTTTATATACCTGTGAAGATTCTACATCTGGCTGTATGTAAACAAAAATCTGCTTTGGTATAACACAAGTCAGATGATCAAAACTTGTCAAATAGTATTAAGATTAACAATTAGAAGGCAATAATATGTTGAAGAAATATTAACATTCACGTGCAAAATTAGTCTGTGGATCACCATGTCGATCGGTGCCTGTGAATAAATATTTAGCTAGTAATAAAAAAAAGATATTAACACAAGTAATTAAAAGCCCATGTGATCATTTAGTAATACAGTGTTATTCTTAAAAGCACCGACTAGCTTGTTTACTTAATTATGTAATATGATTTCCCGTTTATTGTGTACTTAATAAATTTTCTGTTACTCGTTGTTCCATGATAAGTGTTTTATACGCTAGTACAAAACCAACATGATTACTGTTTTAAAAGATAATAAATTATGTGTCTTATTAGATAGTGTTTCCAACAAACTGCACACTATGCTGTATTATAATTGTTTTTTACATGCATAGAACGGTCTATGATACATAAATCATTGATTCCATAGTTTTTCCAAAGATAACATCACTATGCATGTACGTAAATTTTCTTAGTTGGTGATAGTGTTACGTTTTGTTTTACTATCCTTTAACGTGCAAATAAATGATGTGAAGTGTTGTTTTTATACTAACATCATAAACGTGCCATATGTATATAAATATATATTGATGATATAACACAATGTTCGTTTGCATTCAAATTTTCACTCTAAATCTTCAAACTAAGTCCATGCAGTATAGACTATGAGTTGACTAAGGATGATATAACATTAAATAAATTGATTCAATTTAGAAGGTTGGGAGAGTCCACTAGGCAAACATTGGTTAAACAAGCCACTTGACTGATACATACTCTCGGAACAATCGTTGCGTGTAATATTCCGTAAGGGA